>CM047428.1:69808307-70013228 GCA_026168455.1 Theocolax elegans | reverse complement strand
ACCGTACCAGGAAAACCGGGGTACGAAAATATTAACTAGACACGCGGGTCTAAACGTGGTGCACCACTTACCGCAAATCTAGATATCTCGTCTAGGCGGGAAAAGGCTGGGCCACGGAGAGAGAGCTTGTCTCGTCAATATCCCTCTCTCTCTCACTCCAACTGTCGGGAAGGCTGCCTACTCCTGGCTTCCTTGTTTCACTTCCAATGTGACGTACTGCTCCGCACGCCGACGTGGAGGTTAGTGGGGAGAAGGATCTCACACCCACACACAAAGCGCACTAATCTCAGATCTGATTTGTTTATATATTTTTTGTATTAAATACGTATATTCAGTTATTGTAATAATAATGTTAATATATTTATAGTAATCCTTCGGATTAGTATTATAATTCTTGTAAGGGTTTTCCCAGATATTTTGACCATAAGTGATCATAATGATTTAGATCCACTCTGGAAATTTATGGGCAGTTTCTGACTATATAAAGACATCTTTTAAACAGCATTAGGTTTCTAGAGTCCGGAGCAGAATTGCTTATTTTCACTATTTAACGTTTAAATGGCTTATAAGTCTGTGACAGCATACATTTATGACTTTAATAGTATATTACGATACGAGTGTGCGTAGCAGGCGATTCACGCACGAGTCGCATTTGCCTGCCGAGCGAAGACGAGTTCTTGTATCGCCTGAGCACACTCGTATCGTATGATATTTTTTAACACGATGTGAGCGAAATTGCTTCGCGCACGCATTAAAGAGTGCGCAAATTAGGTGCTTTGCACACGCAAAGCAAGCATGAGAAACCGTGTTTCGCGCACGGAGTGTTGAAAAAGTATTTTTAATGAAAAGTTCAGAAAATTTTACAAATGAAGTCATATTTATGTTGTTAGTGAAGAATGCATCTCCTGGGAGCTACATATTCATGAAAATGGGCATATAATGCGAAAAAGTGCTAAAATGTCAACTTTGACTCTTTATAACTTAAAATAATGGTCCCGAAAAAATCTGAAAAAATTCAGGAGAACTACTGGATACCTCTATACAATATATATATATATATATATATATATATATATTGTAGCTAAATAATCTTATAAGATTCACAATAAAGCTAAATAAAAAGCAAAAAAAAAAAAAATCGGCACGGAAAAGAGTATTACCGAGATATGTAAAAAACGAACATTAGTAGGATTTCGTACCAGATTACGCTGGCTTGCAAAAAATTGTGTTATATGTCGTTTACATCGCGCAAAACCACATAATCCTCCGATGGCTCCCCTTTCGGAAGTTTGAATTTCTCACGGGATGCGTCCTTTTACACATTGCGGAGTGGACTATTTTGGTGCTTTATTCGTGAAAATGGAGAGACAAAGAGAAAAACGGTGGGGCGTACTTTTCACTTGCTTGACAACAAGGGCAATACATTTGGAATTCGCAAATTCCTTAACTGTTAGCTCGGCAATAATAGCACTCCGTAGGTTTGCCAGTAGGAGAGGTTTCCCAGCTCACGTTTATAGCGAGAATGGTAAAAATTTTACAAAGGCGAGCAGAGAATTAAAAGATGCGATTGCTCTAATCGATAGCGATGAACAAAACCACTTTGCACTGGCCAAACGTTTTAATTGGCATTTTAATCCACCCGACGCACCGCATATGGGGGGGGGGAGCTTGGAAGCGGTTAATTAGATCAGTAAAAATAGGTATGTATCATATTCTAGGATAGCAATAACACGCGAAGGAAGTTCTCTATACCGTTTTAGTTGAAATTAAACACATGGTTAATTCGCCCCCACTCACACATGTTTCCGTCGATCCGCGAGACGAAGAAGCGTTAACACGGAATCATTTTTTAATCGGTACGTCATCAGGTCTTCCAAACTTAGAAAAATATGAAACGGAAATGATAAATTCGCAAAAGCAATTTCAAATTGCTACAAACCTCGCGAAAGGTTTTTGGAAGCAATGGCTCCGGGAATACTTACCAAGTTTATTGCCGCGTAAAAAATGGCACGCGCAGTACCCGCCGTTACGCGTAGATAACATCGTATTAGTAGATTATCAAGCATCGCGAAATGCATGGAAAATTGAAAAGATAGTGGAAGTATGTCCAGGATCCGATGGGGTAATTAGGATAGTTAAAATACGTGTAGGAAAAACCGAGTATACTCGACCTACTCACAAACTCGTTAAAATTTGCAGTAACAATGAAGTCAAGAGTTAAACAATCTCTTGACTGTGTGGAGGATGTTGTCAACAAAAATAGCAAGCATGTGTAAAACAAAAAAAAAAAGAAAATTTAACTGCACTACACGTGAAAACTAACTGTATCCGAAATTAAATAAGGGACTCAAAAATTCGAACCGGCAAGGGTGTTTTTACCGTTTAAACGCGTCAACTATATTTATGATGGCCGACTAATGATCAAAGACTTACGTATGGAGATAGTAAAACAGGCTTGAACTCGCTGTGGGAAAACTCGAAAATTTGAAAGGTTTTACGACTCATTGTGTCAAATGTTCTCCGAGCATGTCATACGATTGTCTACGCTTAATGTAAAATAAATAACGAGTCCTCGAACAGCAACGTCATTACAAATGTTAATTGTGAATCGAATTCTAATTGTAAAGCGAATCAAGTTATAATGCGTTTATCATATAAGTATGTAATTGTATTTACGCGTGGAAAATTAAATTGTACTTTTTTTGGTATTAACGGGAATAAGACTCTTGGTCGAGAAGCTCACCTTAACGTGCGCGGGCACTCACAGGCATGTACCCGCGGCCGTGCGCCATTTTACAGCTTGGAGTTTCCAAGGCTATGCAACCTTTACGGTTATAACGGGCTCAGTATGCTGGAGAGCAGCTCTGAGGCCGGTCGGCATCCGGGTGAGTGAAGGACGACGAAAAGGATCGAAAGGCAGGGTTACCATTTAGGGTTTCTCTGTCCTCTATTATCTAATGTAAATGAGGTCATACTGTGCGAGTGCAACAAAGAAAAAACACCTCTATCTGGCAACACTGTCGAAAGGGCCCATGTCAAAGAGGGTGGGACTAAGTCTGCTAGACCCATCCGAAGGTATTCAGGCGGGGGCGGTGCTCGTCCCTTTCGTTAACCAATCTTGCACGGCTAACACGTAACGAAATTTTTTTCTGTTTACTCTAAGGGTGCGTAAAATGTTAATGATATTTTATGAAAAGTTTTGGGCGGTGTATCAGTAATAATTAAAGGTAATTTTGTTTTGACCCGAACTGTCTAACATCCGGCCTCATATTGCGCCAATAATATTCAGCTGCAATTTTGGAGATTCATTTGAATTTAAAGCCCATGGAGGTTTATCACGTGGTGGCCTTGCATTTGATACAATACAACGCTCAAGGATATCCGAGTGTACTTGAGTATTTCCTGTTTAATTTTTATCGTGATTCGGATCTACTATCAGCATTTTCTGTAATTGGGATTATACTTCCGTATTACTCGTAGTCTGCATGCATTCCGGGTACAGGATTACTTTGCAATACTTTTGGAACACTTCACAAACACTTCGCTTTGATTTAATATAAAATAAAAAATAATGAAAGTACAAAATAATATAATCGAGATCTCGCGGTCGCGCCGAAACGATGAACTCAGATCGGTAGCTGAGGAGAGAGTGTGAGCCCTCCGTCTAACACCATGTGTCGCAATGGAACGATGAGCGGTAGGGGAACTCGATATAAGGGCCGATCGCAACTCCATCATATAGTCTTCCGCTTTTTTGTTCATTTATTATTATTATTATTTATAACAATATAAGGTGTATAATGTACTCCACTTAGATGCAAATGAATAAAATTTAAATTATTTTTTTATAGTGACAGTAAATGATTTTTCCATTCGATAATTCATAATGTACGCAGATATTTTCGTTATACAATTGAGAAAATATATATACGCAATACCCATCTTCGAATTCAGTTTCGGACGATAAGATTCTCTGAGCTCCGTCGGGAGCGATGCAAGTTTGAATGAATGGCGAGTTTTGTATTTGCTTCCGCAAATCACTGGTTGAAAGATTAATATTAACCCTTTAACAACCAAAATGCTCAATTTTTCTGTCGATTTTCAACGCGTTTTTTTCGGTAGTCATAGGCCTTAGAGATTTTTGATCTCTTTTAGAATCTTTTTATGAAATTGCGATTGATTGCGTTATAAAAAAGGTATAGCCAATTAAACAATAAAAAACGTGAAAAATTTTGCAAAAAATCAAGTTTGCGATATTTTAGCAATGTTACCGCAAAGAAATCATCTTATAAATATGATCAGGGGTGAATACGACTACGAAAGTATTTCCAGGAATTTTGGTGGTATTTTTGAACCACTTCTTCCAACAAAATGGTGTCAAAATAAAAAAAATTCATAAGAAACATAACTCATTTTTTATCTCGGAAACCATTGAGTTTAGAGGAAAAGTTCATGGAACAAGAAAGTCTTAGAATTAATCGGGAAACACGCCTGAATTTTTTCAGAATTTTCCGTGGCGATTTTTGAATTTTCGGAAAATACGAAAAATCCATTTTTTCAAAATCATCTCCAAAAATTCTGAAAAAATCCAGGCTTGTTCCTTGATAAATTCTAAGACTTTTTTGTTTTATAAACTTGTTCTCTAAACTCAATTGTTTTCGAGATAAAAAATGTTCTACTCTTAGCATAACCCAGAGACAACGACTAGGACGTAGTTGAATTTTGTCTCCTTCGGGGTGTTTGATTTGAGTGAGTCCCCTTGCCTCTCACTGCAATACGAATTTTTCAGTGTTTTTTTGGAAACATTCAACACAAATCGATAAATCACATTTTTCGCAGATAATTCTCGTTCTTACGGGACAATAAGAACAAAGTTTGAGTTTTGTTTGTTTGGACATATTGTGTTTCTTTCTTTTGTATTGTCCCTGCGTCATGTAATTTGTAGCTATTGAAGATACAAAATCTTTTGTTCCAACCCTTTTTTTCTCATCATTGACAGCATTGAATAGTACAGTAGCATTTACAATCGAAGCTTGAATTAGTCTTAAAAAAACTACCCACGTCCACTTTTTTTAACGAATACTCGGAAGCAAATTGTTGCAATGTCCATCGTGGACACCATTGCCACCCATAAAACTGTTATAGACGCTAATAGCCCTCGGAAAAGGTATTTCAACTTTTTTTCCTTCTTGCTTACTATATCTCTTGGAAAATGATAATGGAGTTACCCCTGCAGCAGTAGAAATAATCGAAACTGGTTTTGAATCCATCACAGTGATGTAATTTATACCTCTGTTCTTATCGTGCTTCACGGCATACTCACCTCTTTGAGCTTTTTTATTTAGAACATTTTTATCTTTGACTCTATCTTCTCTAATAGTACCTGTACATTTTAGCCCAAGCTTCCTCAAATGCACAGCGAGATCTAAGCTTGTGAAATAATTATCAAAATATAGATGGAACATATATATTTTTCCCGGCAGTATTACACGAAAAAACTGTTCTAGTAAATGCATGACAACGCGAGAACCTAATGCACACTTACGAAATTTACTTCCCGTTGCAGAATTTTTTCCGCAGTATAAGTGAAGACCTAATGTAAAACCATCGGAAGTACAAAGACCCCAGAATTTGAGACCAAATCGTATGGGTTTTCCTCGAATGAATTGTTTTAGTGACGTCCTCGCATAAGACTTAGCCATCATTTCATCGATGGAAAGAGCAGTTCTCCACACACCGAACTTCATAATATTAATTTGAAATCGGTTTAATAGTGAACGGACACGCCAAGCATTGTCAGTTGGATTTTCATCTTTGGTTTTTGAATATTTTACTTTTGATTTGATCTCTTCAAACTTCTTACGTGGCATAGCAGAAGAAACAACGTTACAAGATAAAAAGGGATCACTTGACCAGTAGTCCCTCTGAGATTTCCTTTTGTTAAATGAAGTCAAAATGATTATTCCCACGAATGTATTTAAGTCTTTTAAATTTAAATCAAAATTATTTTCTTTGCAAGCATCTATAATATATTGCTTCATTTCCGTTGAGAAAAATATTTCAAACAGTTCTACTGGCTCTATTTCTTGTATTTTATTTTCTACCGAGTTATTCAATAAAATTATGTCTTCCAAATTATCATTATACTTTTTTTCTCCTTCTATCCACTGGAGTACATGCGTTCTTTCTAATTTAGTTTGAGTTTCAGTATATGTTTTACAAGCTTCTGTGAACGTTATATTAGAAATTTCATCATCCGAATCAGTATCGAAATCTGATCCATCAGAACCAGAATTGTCAGGATTTGAAACGGTAACTATATCATCGTAAGTGTTCTTTGAAGTATCAATTTCATACATTTCATGGGAGCGAATGGAACGTCTTTTACGTTTTTGCGAAATGGAAAATAATCTTTTCGATTCGATTTACTCTATGGTCTCAAAATAACAAGAGACTAGAAAGTAATAAAAATGAGCTTACATACAATTTTCTGAATTGCTTTTTTGATATGTGTATATTAGTATACGCTATACAAACTGCACTTGTATACACATAAAAAAGCAAAACATTAGTATATTATTTCAAACTAAGGTTTCTCGATCTTGGTGAATAAACCATACATTTAATTAGATGGCGACGTTTCGATGACTTTTCGTCATCCTCTTCAGGCTATACTACTTGTCATTGAAATCTGTATTTAAGATAAATATTCATAAATATTCTGTATTCAGTCTACCGTCTGTGATATTTTCTTCGTGACTGCCTATGCTCTTTTTTTCGTGTTATTAATTTTTGTATGGTATGTCAACTTATTTAAGTATTTATTTTATTAGTAATGTTGAATTATGGAGCTTTTAAGGAGATAAAGTGCGACGACTCAGTGATACTACGATTTAAAATGTTATCTTAAATACAGATTTAAATGACAAGTAGTATAGCCTGAAGAGGATGACGAAAAGTCATCGAAACGTCGCCATCTAATTAAATGTATGGTTTATTCACCAAGATCGAGAAACCTTAGTTTGAAATAAAATTTGCGTGGATAACAAAATATACGTCTATATATTAGTATATTATTGTTAAATGGCTGTTCTTTATTCTGTGTCAAAAATATTACCGATGCTGGGATTATAACCTAACTAATTTTTTATCTCGAAAACAATTGAGTTTAGAGAACAAGTTTATAAAACAAAAAAGTCTTAGAATTCATCAAGGAACAAGCCTGGATTTTTTCAGAATTTTTGGAGATGATTTTGAAAAAATGGATTTTTCGTATTTCCTGGAAATTCAAAAATCGCCACGGAAAATTCTGAAAAAATTCAGGCGTGTTTCCCGATTAATTCTAATTCTAATAATTCTAATTCTTCGTGAACTTTTTTGTTCCATGAAATTTTCCTCTAAACTCAATGGTTTCCGAGATAAAAAATGAGTTATGTTTTTTATGGATTTTTTTTATTTTGACACCATTTTGTTGGAAGAAGTGGTTCAAAAATTCCTGGAAATACTTTCGTAGTCGTAATCACCCCTGATCATATTTATAAGACGATTTCTTTGCAGTAACATTGCTAAAAAAATCGCAAACTTGATTTTGTGCAAAATTTTTCACGTTTTTTATTGTTTAATTGGCTATAACTTTTTTATAACGCAATCAATCGGAATTTCAAAAACAGATTCTGAAAGAGCGTATCTTTCCCTACACGTACCTACTCGCACTGTAAATAAGCCCTGCTTACCCTCACAGACTAAAACCCAATCCCAATCCCAATCCCAAGCACAGCACACATATAAAGGCGAAGCACTAGTGTGGTTCTGACGTTGAAGGCCATGGGCGAGCTCAGAACATCAGGTAGGCTCCTCCGGGTCTGACACAGCAATCAAGATGAATCAAGGCAGGCTATTACTAAATGAGCCTCGAGGAACCTCCTTAGCTTCACAGGACTGCAGTCAAGGCGAAGAGGCAGTATCCAGGCGGTAAGCTGTGGAGCCCCCAACGCTAACCAGTAAGCAGCTATAACAGAGCAACGTAATCAATACAAGTACGCATTAAGAGGACGAGGAGCAAGGAAGAGGATATACAGCTGTATGTAGAGGGTATGGATCAAGAAAATACATGTACAACTGTATGTAAACAATACATTTGTACAAGGAACAGTATAGCATAGAATAAGGTTAGATTGCTATACATAAACAACGTGTACAGTAGACCTCTTAAAATA
Source organism: Theocolax elegans (assembly GCA_026168455.1). Taxonomy (NCBI): domain Eukaryota; kingdom Metazoa; phylum Arthropoda; class Insecta; order Hymenoptera; family Cerocephalidae; genus Theocolax; species Theocolax elegans. The sequence continues at coordinate 70,005,012 of CM047428.1, read as the reverse complement.
GCAAATCCCAGATAGCAGCCCGTGCCGAGTACAACGTGCCAGTACGATGTGTCGTCCATGTGCTGTCCTCGTACCGTCACGAAGTTGCTAGCACGTCGTGTTGGAACTGTGCTGTCCCAGATAGCAGCCCGTGCCAAGCACGACGTGCCAGCACGGTGTGTCGTCCGTGTGCGGTCCTTGTACCAATTCGAAATTCTAAAAGCACGTAGTGCCGTAAATATACTGTCGCTTCGTGATGTCTTAGAACACGCCGCAAATTTTAAAAATTACGCGGGTTCTTGAACAATCTTTGAATTATAAATATATATAAACAAAACACGATCGACAGATCTTGTTCAGTAGATTTGGAGAATTGTCGTGATTTATATATTAACAAATCATTAATATATACTTAATTCTTTTTAAATATAAACTAAGGATATCAAAATTATATAATTACAGCAATATTAGCTGCATTAGGCTACATACATTTCTAAATTCTGTAAGTTTTTAAATGTTTTACGCCAAACAGTTAAACCGCGTTTCGTGGTTATATGTTATATATTTTCCAATATAACGTTTAATTAAAAATTTTAACTTTTCAAGAGTTTTTTTGCAAAAAATAAATTAAGGGTAATACTTTTTTGAAAATAAAATCAGAAATTTTCATCTAATTTATTACATATTGTTAATTTATTTACATAATACATTTTTTAATTCGTTTGTTATCTATTTAATATCAAGCATATAGTATTAAACAATATAATAATGATTATTTCTTTTACAGACTACTCTCGCTCAACACTTTCCTATCACTTCTCTTCATCAGCTGGTCATACTTATCGAAGAGGTATATATTATTTGAATATAAACATTAAATATTATCAACTATTTGGTTCGTATTAATTTTAATAATTTCTTTAATATTAAATTCATAAATTCCATTTCTAATGGGGTATACGAAAGCCTGATTGTAATTCTGACTACGATGATAATGTATCAATTTAAATTAAATAAGTTTAATGTTCAATGTACTTAAAAGTTAATAAAAATGGTTATATTTTATAACATTCAGTAAAATACATATTGTGTCCATTTTGGAATATTACAAACTTGATTGGAACTAAGAATTTGGTTTTGTATTATTTAATATATATTTAAATTATAAGTAATATTATTAAAATAGAGCATTTGGTTAGATTTACTAACAAAATATAATTTTACTATAATATTTTTAATTATATATGAAGTTTCAGTTGCATGGTAAATGCTTATACGTATAAATAGCAAATTAGAACTGAATTGAATTGTTACTAATATAGTTTTCTTTTACAGCCTACTCTCGCTAAGTTGACTGCTGCTTTCTGCCAGGGTTTTCAACACTTTCATATCTCTTTTCTTCAGCAGCTGGTCATACTTCTCGAAGAGGTATATATTATTTAAATATAAACAATTAATATTACCAACTAATTGGTTCGTATTAATTTTAATAATTTCTTTAATATTAAATTCATAAATTCCATTTCTAATGGGGTATACGAAAGCCTGATTGTAAATCTGACTACGATGATAATGTATCAATTTAAATTAAATAAGTTTAATGTTCAATGTACTTAAAAGTTAATAAAAATAGTTATATTTTATAACATTCAGTAAAATACATATTGTGTCCATTCTGGAATATTACAAACTTGATTGGAACTAAGAATTTGGTTTTGTATTATTTAATATATATTTAAATTATAAGTAATATTATTAAAATAGAGCATTTGGTTAGATTTACTAACAAAATATAATTTTACTATAGTATTTTTAATTATATATGAAGTTTCAGTAGCATGTAAAATGCTTATACGTATAAATAGCAAATTAGAACTGAATTGAATTATTACTAATATAGTTTTCTTTTACAGCCTACTCTCGCTAAGTTGACTGCTGCTTTCTGCCAGGGTTTTCAACACTTTCCTATCTCTTTTCTTCAGCAGCTGGTCATACTTCTCGAAGAGGTATATATTATTTAAATATAAACAATTAATATTACCAACTATTTGGTTTGTATTAATTTTAATAATTTCTTTAATAATAAATTCATAAATTCCATTTCTAATAGGGTATACGAAAGCCTGATTGTAATTCTGACCACGATGATAATGTATCAATTTGAATTAAATAAGTTTAATGTTCAATGTACTTAAAAGTTAATAAAAATAGTTATATTTTATAACACTCAGTAAAATACATATTGTGTCCATTCTGGAATATTACAAACTTGATTGGAACTAAGAATTTCTGCTTTCTGCCAGGATTTTCAACACTTTCCTATCTCTTCTCTTCAGCAGCTGGTAATACTTCTCGAAGAGGAATAATTTTTTTTATTATAAACGGCTCGTCGTTTCTAGCTGATCGTATTTAGTTTTAATCATTTTTTAATATTACATTGTTAAATTCAATTATATTAGACTACTATATTAAACTTACAGTAGCAAATTGTGTCTGAGTTGTATGGCTAATTATTAATTTTTCTTGTAAACTAACTTTGGCTGACGGTATAAATTTCCCCACATCTTTCGCACACTCTTCTTTATTAGCTTGTCTTTATTAGTAAAGAAGATATTTTTTTAACTTTTTGTATTCTTTTCAGTTAGTGTTTGTTTACTTTGATTTCTCTTATTATTAAGTATTTATTGTATACCGTTTACTTAAGTTACTTAATTTTTATTTGCAACTACTTCTTTTCTTTAATTTTTTTTGTATCTTTTACTGAAATCAATTATTTATTACATAAATGTACAGATTAAAATCTGATCATAGGGCTCGCATTAGTCACTTAATTGATAGAGCCCGTCAGGATTCCTTTCATTGTGTTGCAAACATTCACTCTGATAATTCTGGTGCTGTTTCTAATAGAAATAATGACACTGACTCTAAGAAGTATGATAATGATGTTTTACAAGACTGTGTTGAGAATAGTGTTACTTCTACAAGTAGTGTAGACCAGGATAGTAATTTGTCTGTTCGTGCAACACTTAGCTTTTCTGATAACTCAAGCATTTCTGATGTAGAATCTAGTTTAAGATGTGAGCCAAACAGTTTAGAAGATTTTGAATCTTGTCTTTCTATAGCTTTTGCAGAAGCAAATATGTCTCATCAGCAAATCAGGATTATGTTGAAAGCCATTAAAACACATGAATGTTTTTTTAATTTGCATGTCGATCCTAGAACAATTATGAATACTCCTAATTTCTCTACTCCTATTTTAAAAATTGCTGGAGGGGAGTATCTTCATTTAGGTGTTGCGCAGGGTCTTTGTCGTATCCTTCAGTCGACTCCTTCAGAAGCAATTCCTGATATTTTGCAAGTAGATATCAATACCGATGAAGCCTCATTAGATAAATCGAGTAACATTATTATGTGGCCCATTCAAATTAGAATAGCAAATTTTCAGAAAAGTGCTCCAGAGATTGTTGGTGTTTTTAAAGGTAACAAAAAGCCAACAAGTGCTTTAAATTTTTTCCAGCCTGTTGTCAATGAGTTCATTCGAGTATTAGAAAGTGGTGTAGAATTCCAGGGTAAAAATAGATTGGTGCAATTGAGATGTTTCGTTGCTGATGCACCTGCTAGAGCTTTCTCATTAGGTCATTCTGGGCATAATTCTGTAGTTCCTTGTTCTAGATGTTGGGTTCGAGGGGAATTTATTCGTCCAGGTGTTATGGTGTACCGTGGCACTGGTCATGCTCTGCGTACACCAGATGAATTTCAATGTAGTTTCGAACACCATATTTGATTACATGCATTTAGTATGTCTTGGTGTTATGGAAAAGATTTTTCAAGGGATAGTCAATGGTAGGTTTACCAAATCAGCCAAGTTGTCAACAACACAATTACAAATTTTAACTCATCGAATAGAACATATAAAACATTACTGTCCTGCAGATTTTGCACGTAAGCCTTTGATTCCAGAAAAGCATGGGAAATTTAAAGCTACCGAACATAGGCAAATACTATTTTACTCTGGTATTGCAATTTTTTATGGTCTAATGAATCCAGCTGTATATATCCATTTTCTTTTGCTTCATGCAGCCATGAGGAGCTTTGCAAATCCTTTAGCCACTCCCGAATCCATTAATATTGCAGAACAATTTATAAAAATATTTGTCGAAAGAGCAGAAGATGTTTATGGTATTGAATTTCTTTCATACAACACCCATGCTTTGTTACATCTTGCTGATGATGTGAAATCCTTTGGTAATTTAGATTCTTTTTCTGCTTTTCCATACGAAAATAATATGACATACTTTAGAAAGTTATGTAGAAAACCTAGTCAGCATTTACAACAGATTTTTAAAAGACGAGCTGAGAATTATCGAGATTATGTTTCCAAGACGTTTTAAAACAGTTGGAAATGCGTACGATTTTCCTTGTTTCTCTTCATCTCTTCACGTTTATCTTTGTTCTTCTCTATCTTCAGAATTGTCTTTAATAAAATTCGAAGAAGTAGAAAGCAAATGTTTTAGAATGCCCTATTGGCCAAATTCTCTAAAAAATTACGACTCCGAAAAATTTATAGTTGCTAAAATTTTATCTTCGCACTGTGATTAGTAAATTAGTTTAGTTTGCAGTATATTTTTAATACATAAGTTTAATACAATTATTATTTTTTTACTGCAGGTTTATTAAATGTATTAGTACTAAAAATTATTAAAAATATTAAAATTTACATTTTATATTTAAGGGGGTATCATACTCAATTAAATACTTCAATTAAAAATTCAAATTTCTCGCCACAAAATAGCAGACGAAAAGACAAATGATTTACTTATAATAATTATAAAAAACAAATTTTCGCAAAACCAGGAGTTAGTTACCCTCCGTTGTGTAATTATCTATCATTTTACAGAGTTTCAAGTTATTATAACAATATGTTGCCGAGAAAACCTTGAAAAATGCAATTTTCTTATATTTTTCAAGGTTTTCTCGGCGACATATTGTTATAATAACTTGAAACTCTGTGAAATGATAGATAATTACATAACGGAGGGCAACTAACTCCTGGTTTTGCGAAAATTTGTTTTTATTAATTATTATAAGTAAATCATTTGTGTTTTCGTCTGCTATTTTGTGGCGCGAAATTTGAATTTTTAATTGAGTATGATACCCCCTTAATCTAAAATTTTGGTTATATTTTTTCTTGCCTATCTGTTTTTTTAAATTATTAACTAATTGTATTATTAATAAAAATCGGCAGTAAAAAGAAGTAATTAAAAATGTTTGTATAATTTTTATACTTTGTATAAATAATCATTTTTTTATTTTTAAATTTTATATATTAGGATAAATCGTACATTTTTATAATTTTTAAGTTATTACAATGATAAGGCAAACAAAAAAAAATCGAAAGTTACTTTCTCCTGCAATTGCCGTGGACAATCTACGTACTGATATAGCGAGGATGAAAGCAATGGACTTTAGCAGAACTTACAGCACAAACACACCTGGAAAAAGAAATGTAATTGATGAGACACGTGCACTCAATAGGATTAGTTTAATAGATTTACTCGCACACTCAAGAACTTAAATACTCCTATTGAACGAAAACAGCCGCTCAGCAAAAAAAGTACATACGACGGTACAACTTCCACGCATAACGAGAATAACGGAGTTGACAGAGCACCTACATTTAACAGGATTAAAACACCTGGGCGAATCTATGCTAACAACAGGGTAAATCAAAGAGAAAATATACCTCAGTTACAAAAGACTCATCGCACAGGTAATTTAAAATCTACTGCCTAAAAATGGACTTCCTAAAAATTTTTAACTTAAAATGTAGTATTAAAGGAGGATACAAGTATTTATTTTAATCTAATTATTTAATGTTTAACAGCATTAACAGACAGAGAATTTCAAGATCCTGTTCTGCAAATGTTAAGGTACGCAATGAAAATTTAAAGTATTTTCTTTAATTAGTATTAATGCATTAAATTACAACATTTACAGGGACCTTATTCCCAGGGTAGCTGAATGTGAAAAATTATCTTTGCAAATATATATTTTTTTCTATTGTTACAAAGAAAATACAATTAACAACAACTGTAAGGGTGTTTTATTTTTAGGGAAAACAACAAAATGTTGAAAGAATTAACGAAGAAAAACAAAGTGACGAAGCGAAACATTCCACATTGTCTCCCGTTCAAGTGATGCGAAGAGCTTATGGCGTTTGAATATGCAGATATGGAAGTGTACAATGATGTTGTAAGTAGAAAATATGTGGAAATATTTATTATTTTGCCTTTTATTGCATTATATTCTTATTTTAATATATAATATTTTTTACTAATATTATTTTCTTAGGTTCACTACCTCACATACTAGGGTGGTAGAAATGTGGACGACTGTGCTGCAATTTATTTAAAACAATCCTTTGCAATAACGGCAGCCCTTTTGGAAAAGGTAACGTGGCATGGTCAACAAAAAAAGGGCATTGCAAAGTTGGCAGATACACGTTTTATGACAGCTTGCGAAGGTTATTTTTTATTGCATTTACTATATTTTATTATTAATATTATTATACATAAATATTATATTTATATCATAATTATGTAATTATTGTATAACTAATTATAAGCTCTATTGTGTTTCAGATGCAATGTCATCTAACAGCCTCATAATTAAGCGACCCTCCAATATGGAGTTTTCAGACTCAAGACAAGAGCTCTGAAAAGCTTAAAGTAGTGCTTGAGGCGTCTGCAACAAACGCAACAGGCTACGAAGCCAATGCAGCGACCACTCGACTCTCAACACGATTAAAAAAAAAGAAGACTTATGGACGTAGGTGAACGACAGCTAGCATCTAATGAAAAACACACTTCTTTGTAAGTAACGTTACGTTTTTAATATTATAAAAATAAAAAATATAAAACGTATATAAAAATTCAATTAAATTAAAAAAAATTTTAGTTCACAATCATCACCCAGTTATGAAGTTGAGCGTCTAGATGAAGAATGGATGCGCAATTACGAAATAATTAACAACATCCAGGAGAACAAGGATGAGGTCATCGAGGGAACGAGGGATGAGGTCAACGAAGACACCGAAAACGAGAGCAGAAGGGATGAGGACTACGAAGAAATAGAAAATGAAAATACGTAGGACAAATATAATGAGAACATGATAGATCAGGAAAACGAGTACATGAGGGACAATGACACACTGATCGAAGACGATGAAGATCAACAAGCCGTCTACGAATATTTAAAATCCACAGAAATACATTCAAGATAAATATGTTTCATTTTTCTATTTATTTAATTTAATTTCTTTTTAATTTTACTGGCATTTATAAAAAAAGTTCACGTTATTTTCAATTTTAACAGTTTGTTTTATTGTAAGTTTCATTTATTATGTTCATTCATTTTATTAACGTGAACTTTTTATGTAAAACAATTGCTTATTTTTGTAATTTTTGTTAAATCATTTATATTTTATTATATAATCCTTATTTAAGTAATTTTTATATTGTGCTTTTTATGATTAATGTATTATAATAAAATAATAAATTTATAAAAAAAAAATATAAAAAAAAATTTATTTTAATTCCTGATTATACCGACACTGTGACAAATTATAGACGGCAACGCGGGCCGTATAGGACGAATTTTTAATTCGACACAATGTCGGAACATTAACGGCACGCGAGCCATATATTTAAATTTTGCGCCGCCATTTTGATACACATGTGACAACACGCGTGCTGCGCTGCAGTCCGTCTATGTGCCATCACAGACCCGGGCAGCAATCCAGCACATTGACGGCCCGCGTGTCTTGATTGTGCCGCCTCAGTACTGACTCAATGTTGTCGGGGATACATGAAAACGCATACTCGCGTAATCCCCACAATAAGGCAATTACCTGGAGCTGTGTGAGGAGCTGATATCGGTCACCGTGGTTTGACGTCGTCGTGGAGAGAGGGTCGAGGCGGCTCCGGGCAGCGATGCGGTGGCGGGTGAGCTTCCTGCCTGACACTCACACCGTACCAATTAGTTAAAAAACGCAAGATAGAACGAGTTAATAGTTACCTGAGAGGAAGTTATACCGCATCGCCGAGACGTAAACAGCACCAGATCACCATACACTATACAGCCGACTTGCGCCGCTACAGCCTGAATACTGCGATAATCGACTCGCGCGCTCGATGCGAAATTAATGTACCGCGTGCAAAGTACGTACTGTGCAGGCGCGCGGTACGATCATGGCTCTCGAGAACGCCGAGAGCCAGAGCTCTACGAGCGGTCGACTCGACGACATCGAAGAACAATTAGCCAGCTGCCGATAATAGCAAGTGCGACTAAGTGTAAGAGTGAGAGAGAAAGGAACACCTTCCCGACCATAAGCGTCCAAGCTTATCCAGCAAAGGTTGGTGAATTATATTTCTCTCTGTTGACGGTTCCGCCGTGTACCGTAAATTGTTAGTGCGAGCCTCCCTTTTCCTTCCCGTCCTTCCCATTCCTTCCCTACAGCGTATCCGGGTATGTACAGTAATCCGGCCTCGTATTGGGACGGCGATCGTATTCTAATTCTATTAGTTTCTGCTACGATAACCCGCGAGTAATCGTTCAATCGTCGCGAATCAACGCGGCTGGTGCCCACCCCGGCATTGTAGTTTGTAAGTGTAGTTGTTAATAGATCTTTTATTTAACCTACTAAACAGAAATGTAATTACACTGAAAGAAATTCTGGACACTCATTACTTTTACTTGATGTTTACGTCGGTAGAGAGAGTGACGATTACTTTGTGACGATAAGTGCCCGAAGTTTGGATAGATAGATAGATAGATAACTTTATTTGGTCTTTGGGATTAAAATCCCGTAGACACTTAAATAAAAATACATCTTTAGCATACATAATTAAATATTAAAATAACAATAAAGGTAAAACAATAAAAGTACAACAATATAATAAATTAATAACAACAAAAAAAAATAGATACCGCAATTACAAAAATTAAAATATGTATATAAAATTGCACAATTTGTATGACTAAAAGCTACGCAAAAATAAATAAATAAATAACAACAAGATTACATAAATGACGCCGCAATACAATATATTCATCTAATCAGTCTTATCATACGAGGTGAGGGATCGCCGGAGAAATTAACCCTTTATTTTGAACCCTAATGGCCCAGGCAGCTTGGTCGAGTCCAAATAAGTGCTGAAATAATGAATTTCTGAAAAGACTGATGGATGATATGTCGAATGTGGATGGAGGAAGCTCATTAATGATTTTAGATGAGGTGATAACAAATGACTTATGTAAGGCCTCTGTACGAGGAGGGAGATAAGTGAGTGATTTTAATGGAAGACGAGAGGAAGTACGTTGATTTTGCTGAGGGGTGTTTACCTTAATGAAATGATTAACCAAGTAGCTAGGAGAACTATGAGCAATGATACTAAACGCGAGTGAGCCAATGAGGTATGAACGTCTGGACTCGACTGATAATCACCTGAGACCTAGCCTGTACGGAGTAACGTGCTCTCTTCTTCCTATGTCCCCCCACACGAACCGAACACATGCATTCAACAGCCTTTGTAGTTTCAAATTCCTGGTTTGATCGACATCATTGTAGACCGCGCACGCATAATCAAAATGTGGAAAGACAAGTGCTTCTATCAGTCTCTTCCGAAGAGCACGCGATAAAGATTTCCGTAGAGAGTGCAACACTCCATGTACACGACTCGAGATAGATAGCACCTGCCTTGTCCAATCGAGAGAGGGTGAAATCAAAACCGCCAACGATTTAACCTCACATTCATAAGACAAGAATTCCATTCCCAGAGCAACCTTCGGGGCAGTGTTCAAATCAATACGCGACAGAAAAGCCTGACTACCCAGAATCATAACCTTCGTTTTTTTTACATTTAGTTTGAGTCCATTAGTGTAAGCCCATCGGGCTATCGCATTAGCATCTTGAGTGATACGTTGCACCCCTGCTTCAAAATCTGCCGGAAAAAACGAATGATAGACCTGGGCGTCATCGGCAAAAAGCATATAATCACTATGAGTAAGAGCTTTAGGCAGATCATTTATAAAAATGGAAAACAACACCGGACCAAGAACACTGCTTTGTGGCACTCCTGCATTAACCTCAAGCCAATCAGATAGCTCACCAGACTCACTCTCCACTGCCTGCATGCGGCCCACAAGATATCGATAAAACCAGGTCAGCACATTATCAGAGCAACCAATTTCACTCAGTTTTTGGATCAGTTTGTCATGAGGTACCGTATCAAAGGCTTTAGAGAAATCGAACAGTATAAGAATCGTGATTTTTCTGGCGTCAATGGCTCTCCTAACATCATCAAGAACACCTAAGAGTGCTGTTTGTGTGCTGTGACCTCTGCGAAATCCTGCCTGCCTATCGGTAAGAATATGATTCTCTTCCAGGTATTTGGAAAGCTGATTGTGTACCAGTCTCTCCAAAACCTTTGAAAGCTCGCAAAGCTTCGCAATCGGCCTAACATCAGAACACGATTCGACCCTGCTCGACTTCGCCAATGGAAACATAAGAACCTTTTTCCAGCAATCAGGGATACTCAGTCTCCTCGAGACAGACAACGGCTCTCTCGCGCGTTTTGTTTTCTGTTTCGCTGTTTCTAACAGCTGAAATATCACTCTTGAATGCGGATACATTTTTCGGTACGCATTCAATTTATACATTCAAAAATAATACCACAGTCTTAATTAAAAAATGACCATTCTGGAAGATTTTCTTAAGGAATTTAATTGTTCCTACTTATTAGACGACTTGCAGGGTAAGTATATACTTATTACTAACATAACCTTTCAATTTTGTATAGTCTTATTGCATAAATTAATGCACATTCACGCGTGTATATAGAATTATAAATGAAAACATAATTAGTTATTGCTGTATTTCTTATAACAATGTTATTTACTTTTTTATGTATATAGAGAGTGGTGTGCACGATGGTAACTTTTATGATTTAAATGGACCAGAAGTAATTTCCATCCTTAAAAATTATCCACAAAACACAGTCCTTCAATTTGTTTCAAATCTCTTTTACAAAAAGGGATTGTTACAAAATAATTCCATACAAAATAATTGCATACTCCTAGTGGCAGTGTCCTTATTAATCTTTCTAATACTACTAACGCGGGAATGGATGATAGTGCTGCAAGTGTAAATGATACTGAAGTATGGAAGCATGTGCAAGTAACATTGTTGAAGGAAAGCAAATAATTGGAGCGAAGACACCTTTTTATAGATTTTTGATTTCTGAATCTAACGTATACGGAAGAATAGTTGTCAATCATTTCATAAATAATAATACTATAGATTATACACATTTAACGAAATTTAACGTAATGAACATTTCATTTATTAATAAGAAATATATTTTTAAACATATATACCATACAAAATGCAGCTATACAATTATTTGATATTAATGTTGTAAGCGTCAAAATATGACTTGATTTTTCTTTACTGATTGATTTTAACCCTTTGAAGCACGTGTTCATCCTGATGGACACATTGATTTATTGCTTCTTTTGCCATTTTAGAACAACATTATGGATTTCAACAGGGTCTTTTGCATTCTTTCAGTTCATTAATAGTTCAAAAATATAATTTTGCAGTTGAAATCAATATATTGGGTTATTTTTTAATATTTTTAAATGAACAAAGAAGAAAAAAATTGAATTTTTGGGGAGAAATTCATTATTGACGCGAATAATGAGAGTATCCCTTTCAAATTTGGTATACAAAGGTTTTTGGGGTCGCTGAATAAGAATATTGCATGAGATTCCGAAAATTCTGCATCCAAGATGGCGGATCTAAAATGGCGGATATAACGTTTTCCCTATATCGATACAAATACTCTAGAATTCATCTCTAAAGGGTTTTTGGGGTCGCTGAATAATAATTTGACATCAGATTTCAAAAATTGTGTATCCAAGATGGCGGATCTAAAATGGCGGGCAAGAATATTTCCTATATTGATACCAATACTCTAAAATTCATATCTAAAGGGTTTTAGGGGTCGCAGATAACGATTCTGATATCAGGTTTCCGAAGTAATGCTTTCAAAATGGCGGATATGTATATTTTTATGTTGGCTTGAATACTCTCAAACTCATATCTAAAGTGCCCCAATCTCAGTGATAATCAATATCATACTAGTTTTCTGAAATTCTGCAGCCAAGATGGCCAAAGGACATGATTGATGTACATGCTTATTTTCATGACTTGAAAGTATAATATCTTAGAATAGTGGATACTTTTTTCACTCATTCTCGGCATTACCCGGAGCTTACGACGAGGACGTGATGAGTTCAAGCTCCATTTACGTTTTTTTTGTATTTTTCATATTTTATATTTTTTTTGTATTTTTCATATTTTATATTTTTTTTGTATTTTTTATATTTTATATTTTTTTTTTTTATATTTTATATTATTTTTTATTTTTTATTTTTTATATATTATTTTCTGCATTTTTTATGTTTCATTTTTAGGGTTTTTATTTCCTGTTTTCCTCCATTCTTCCTGTAGGAGGATCCCCTTTGCATTATCAATAAATTTGTACTGTAATATTGTTACTGAGTATTCTTTGAAATTAGACATAAAAACATGTTCTTCATACAACAAGAGCAACAAAACTCATTACTGTCTATATGTGATGTTTTTGAAAACAATTTCTTTCCGGTAAAAGACACAGAGGAACATTACAAGTACTACAAATCCATCTCGTCTTCTGTGGCTTATCTCTTGTAGAACAGTGGTTACATCTTTTATATGTATCTGAGACTTGTGGCATGTGAGCAGCATTAGAAAGTCTCTTTTCATCAGGTACTTTGATTTTTGCATGGCTTGGAGTATTTGGTGCCGTTCTTTTCCTACTTTTTGGAGTTGTGATCTTATGTACCACCAATTGTTCTACCAATCTCATTCGGAATTTTTTCAATGACAAAAGTGGTTTGATTTGTTTTTCCTTGTACAAAATAAATCCGTTACATATGCAGAGATCGATGAAGTGCCAAAAAATTTTAAACCACCATTTTTTGGACTTACGATCAATCTGGTAAGTAGATATTGCACGATCCGCATAGTCGACATATCCCATGTGTGTGTTATAGTCTGAACACAAGACAGGACTGTTGACAGGAGTTAGAGTACCATCTTTTTGCCTCCGATTCACAACAGTTACTTCGGTAGGGTCGTGAAAATTGGATAAAAAGTATACTGGTTTTTTATCCATCCACTTTATCAATGTGAGTCCTGATGTCGAGGTCTTGTATTCGTACTCTCCAATAACCATTTTTTTTTTATCAGACTTATCACTTTTGGGGAGATTCGCGCGATTAGATCGTACTGTGCCACATGCAAGGATGTTATCCTGTTTTAGAGATATTTTAAGCTCTACTCCTGTGAAAAAATTATCAAAATACACCTGGTGATTATGACCAACAAGGTCACGTGTAAGATCACGAACCACACGTGCTCCTAATTGTTTTTCAGGACTATCTGTTTTGCCTGTGTAGATCTGAAATTGACAAACAAATCCCGATTCATCTGCTCGGGTCCAAACTTTGTAACCACGTTTCGTTGGCTTGGCTGGCATATATTGTTTCATGCTACTCCTCCCCTTGAACTTGATCATTGATTCATCAATAGCTTGGCGATGGCTTGGTTTCCAGCATTCTCTGAATGTTTCAGAAAGAGTGTCGAGAAGAGGTCTTAATTTATACAATTTATCGTATTCTGGATCTTCTTTTGCTGGTTCTTTTGAATTATCATTGATATGCAAATGAGACAAAAAAAATCCAAAGCGATTCAAAGTCATCAGTGAAGAAATATATGAATCATGGAATTGAGGGCTATTAGACCAATAATCCCGATACGAAGGTAACTTCTTGTAACCCATATGGATATTGATCGCTATGAAAATTTTCAACTCATCTTTGGTGATAAGATCTCCTTTTGACTTCTTTTGAGAAATAAACAAATTTGTTTGCTCTACAATAACATCTAATAGAGACTCAGGGAACAAACAAAGAAATATATCCTTTGGAGAAGACGCGGAGTCAGGGATGATGGGTCCGTGACTCCTACTGTAAATTTCACTTTTATTTGAATCTGTAGTGGTTGTTTCGTCGTCAATTTCTTCTTCGTGTGCCTCATCTTCGAGAAGATTGTTGATTGAAGGGGCAACATGATCTACTCTGCGACCCAATACCTCATCTTCATCATTAGAATCGCACAACCCATCAACAGACTCTGAATCACTAGGAATTTCATTCACAATTCGCCTTCTTCTCCCCATGGTTACAAAATAAATCTCTTCTAAATTTGTTGATATAGAAAATATGAAAATTAAAGAGTACTACGTAAAAATTGATTCCTAATTGGCAGGAAAAAATGCCCGCAAAACAAGAATATTATGAACACAAATATACAAAACGTCTATTTGCTCTTCAACTAATATAGTGAATCCACTCCGGTCTTTTAGTCAATGAGTGTCAACAAATATATGGATGACTCCAAAAGCAAAGAGCCGATCTTTTGGCGATTTGTATGAGCACCAAACACTTTGTATTGAATGTACTCTCCATGGGTTTGAGGGCCATATATATATATACATATATATATATTTTTGAGAGATTCATTCACCTAATCAGAAAACAAAATACTAGAATATTTGAAACAGAATACTAAATTATATTATCAGATTTGTTATCAGCACGACCGAAAACCCTTAGAAATTACGTTTCATGAAAATGAAGTCCCTAAAAATGAAATTTGATATCCGAATTTTTGGATCCGCCATTTTGGACATATTGTAACGGAGTGAATCTTTGCCGGACCTTGCTCAGATTCCAGGATTCAGGTTTTAAGGAATTTGAAATAAAGTACCACTATTTATAATAAAGGCTAATTATTATTAAGACTATGTACAGATATATAAAAAATAAACAAAGATATAGTGTAAGTGCTGCCAGCCCGCCTGGTCTTGGTCGGGTGAAATAGCTAATTAGTCTGTAATCAAAACAAGACAAAATACTTAATTATTACGCGATCTACGAACTTTACAATGCTATCTTATAACTAGTTTCCTAAACGGACGCGACTAACGGGTATCGTGTATACTCGCACGGTAATACGGTTCGGGCAAGTATGTATGTTCACGAGGATACGGTCGGGATAATCCACGTGTGCTCACGAGGATGCGGTCGGGATAATCCACGTGTGCTCACGAGGATGCGGTCGGGATAACCCACGTGTGCTCACGAGGGTGCGGTCGGGATAATCTACGTGTGCTCACGAAGATACGGTCGGGATAATCCACGTGTGCTCACGAGGATACGGTCGGGATAACCCACGTGTGCTCACGAGGGTGCGGTCGGGATAATCCACGTGTGCTCACGAGGATACGGACAGGATTAGACACCACGTGTGCTCACGAGGTGCCTACGGTAGGATGCGGTTACGGTAACGGTCGGTACGGTATACGGTAACCGTGTTTACGAACGTGTGCTCACGAACGTATCCACGGTTGCTGCACTAGGTCGGAGAAACGGGCTGGTCGTGTGCTCACGGCCAGTCCGATCTGTCGTCCAGTTGCAGACTGACTACTGGTGGTTTCGGTGCGCCTTATATACCCGATTCTACGAGAGCGCGCATGCGTATAGCGCCTGTCTCCCCACTCCGGACGGGGTCAATGAACTGGCGAGTAGGCACAGTAGTGGGGAGGCGGTCAATCTATTTATAGCGCGGTCGTTGAACTCGCGTTTAACGGCACGTGTCTATCGCGAGGCTATCTTAATATGCTACGGACTTATTATTATTATACAATATATTAACAATTTATAAAATAATTTTACGCAATACTAGTGCGTGTGTTTATCACACGTCACAATATTATTTCGGAAATCTGATATCAGATTCGTTATCAGCGAGCCCTAAAAGCCTTTACATTGAATTTTGAAGTATTCAGGCCAATATAGAAAAAAAATGCCTGTCCGCCATTTTGAATTCGCCATTTTGGATACATCACTTAGGAAACCTGATATCAGATTCGTTATCAGTGACCCCTTAAACTCATTAGTTATGAATTTTAAAGTTTTCAAGCGAATATAGAAAAAAATCTATGTCCGCCATTCTGAATCCGCCATCTTAGATGCAAAATTCGAACAATCTAATGTCAGATTCATGATCAGCGATCTCGAAAACTCCTATGTACAAATTTTCAGTTAATCAACTCTAATAGAAAAATGTATCCCTCAAAGGGTTAATGTAAATACTTGATAGATTGTTAACATTTTTAAAGAAAAAGAATCTTGTAATTTTATAATTTTATGTTTGTTAAATATTCATTTTATATGTATTAATATACGCAATACAACTTGATTATTATTGGAGTGGTATATATAATTTATTGAACATAGTTGCATGATATATATGTTGTTATAGAATAAAGCCTGAAAGTTTTGATGCGTTAGCGGTTGAAGTGTCACAGATCTTTCCAGGTGTGGATAAGAATATTTTTTATCAATTGGCACACCAATCACCTACAGGTGACGCTACAGGTGCCAGAGGTACGTTTTTTACACATCATAAGTACATCAGAAAATTAGCACTAGCTTCTGAAACAATCCATCCCATAACAAAAAGCCATAAGGAAAATATTGTTGGTAAGTTGTTGTTAATAGTATATTACGTGTTTATTATGATATATAATTTATTCATTGATTAATTATAGATAATCAAGTTTATTCATGTTTATCGAACCCCGAAAGAGACAATTACAGCAGTGCTGAAGTAATCGCCCAATGGAACTTGAGTTTTTTAGAGAGAGCTGATTTAATTATTAAGCAAAAAAGGAAAAACGGAAAAAGAACTTCAATATTGTAGTCATATTTAAAAAGTTTTCCTTGTTTATGTCCCCCACTAGGTATTAATTTGGTATGTTTCTGTAATTTTTTATTGTCTTATAGTTTAATAAGCATATTTATTTAATATAAGGAATAATATTTTATAGCTGCAAATAGATTTTAAAAATAGAATTGACGAATTAATAGCATCAGGAAAATTAAATGCATCATATGCATTGCATTGTTCAACACTTTTTATAAAAGATTGGCCCACAATAGCGAATTCAGTCCTTTCATATCTTTTAAAAAAAAGGTGTCCAGAAATTAAAGAATTTGTATCATATCATCAACCTCTGATTACAGAAAGTAAATATTATACATTTTAGTATTTTTTTTTTTTTTTTTTTATTCTTGATTTGTGCTCTCTTTTTCCTGGCACTTCCTACCGTTTATCCCCTGGGGGACTTTAACGGTGTCCACCTACCACCTATGTGTGGGTGCTTTATCCCTCCCTTAAAACCCCACCATCTCGCATTCGCCCGGGGTTATGCCCGTGGATGAGGGAAACCTGTGAAGCAGGGAAAACCTCATCCGAGATGGCCGGTGTATTCGAAACATTCTTTTTTGGGTGTCAAAGTCACATTGCGTAGGCCTTGACACCGAAACCGAATGTTTCACACCTCCCGCTCACGTTGTGAAGTGTGAAAAAACACCTAACCCGCCACGAAAGCCAAACCCATCCAAGTGCGAACCGCACTCAGTGCTGCTTAACTTCCGTGACCGGCCGAGGTGCGTCTCCGCCACTCCGCCACCGTGTCGGTTTATTATACATTTTAGTATTTTATAATTAATTACTTCCATTAATCAATTTTTTATTACAATGTTTTAGTAGATACAAAATTCATACATTTTTACTGCTTTTTTAGAAAGATTAATTCCTGAACTGACGCTATTATTACTTGCACGTTTTTTGGCTGTCTCAAAAACCATTCCAGAGACTAAAGTTACTTTGTCAAAAACTGAATGCCTTGATTCTTTCATACTTTATGTTGAGGTAATAAAAATAATATAAAAAAGTAAATTTGCCATAAATAATTTGTAAAAAAAATAATTTGTTAATAAAAACTATTTGCAGAATCCAGCTGATTTAGATGATAGGAGAAAAATATCTGAGGCAGTTCGGACACAGAATCATCTGGATGTACATCCATACGATGTATGGTATGAGAAATCAGTGAAGATCTGAAAGGATATGTAGTTTTAAATGATCATATGTATCATTACTCCAAACCACTGGAAGTAGTACAAGATTGTTACCAATGTTTATTTGCATTGCAATCATGGCCTTCTGAATGCGATTATATTTGGATATTTATTCAAAAATTTGTGTACAACGTTAATCCGCATAAAACATCCACTCCGGTGACCAAACTGTGTTCCGAGTTACGAAGACTATAGCAACGTAGCAATATTTCGTATAATTGGAAAAAACATATGCTTATTTTTAAACTTTCTTCAAATCTCTTAATTGTCTTAGAATTTAATAATTTTTTAATGCTGTTCTTGCTTTGCAATAAATGTAATATTAATAAGTTGGACAAATTTGTACAAAAATTTATTTAAATGGCGGTACCACGTGTAATTTTACAAAGTCTTATTAACTTTATTTTATTGTTGTATGGAGATCCAAATTATCCGCGGAAAATAGTTGACGAAGTTGTTTATTTCTTAGATAACTTTATTAAGCAAGTTTATCTTCCAGAAATAAAAAAAGACATTATAAATATTTTAAAACAAAAGAATGTGGATTGCTCATTAGAAATAGAACAAATTATCACAAAATATTGTAATGTATGTGATGAAATTAAAAGCGAACATAGACGGTTACATATTCTAAAGTCAAAGGGTTATGTTGATTTTCAAAAAATTCATATTCGTAACAATTTTGTTGAAAATGTGGAAAATGATGAAGTAAAATTTGTAGCAAAGCCTATATATGCAATGCACATTCCGTTAATAAATATATTTAAATGTTTTTTAGAAATTCCTGGCGTATTTGCACAAATATTAAACTATATTTCCACGCTTAAAATTGAACAAAAAATAGTGTCAAATATATTACAGGGAAATTTATGGGAAAATCAATACTCGCATAAATTCACTAATGATATTGTTCTTCCTATATACTTATTTTGGGATGAATTGGAAGTTGGAAACCCATTAGGAAGTCACTCGGGTGTAAATAAATTTGGTGCTATGTATGCATCGATTGCATGCCTGCCAAATCATCTTGCTTCGAAGCTACAATGCATTTTTCTAACTCTGTTAGTCTAGTTTATGAAAGTTTCATAAATTATTGCATTATATGCGAATTTTATTAGAAAACGGTCCTTGTATTAATTTTTGGAGTATGCGTTTTGAATCTCGTCATCGACAACTTAAACTTAGCGCGATTTCGACAAGTTGTAATAAAGATTTGTTACTATCACGAAAAAGCAAATATTAATGATGTGCGAGTTGTTTAATAATTTTGATATTTGCGAAATCAAATTAGGATCAATCGACAAATCTGGTATAGAGTATGCATGTCTTGCTACAATACTTGATTCTTATGTAAATAAAAGAAATAGCGCATTTTATAAAAATATTGAAATTAATGGCATATGCTACACTACAAATTCTATAATAGTAACAAACATAATGCAAAGTGATAAGGAGTTCGGTCGAATTATAAAAATCATTCAATTAAATAATTCAATTTACTTCTTTGTAAATACTTTTTACGAAAGTTACTTCGACGATCATTATTTTGCATATGTTGTTACGACCAATAATAAAATGAAACTTTATAAATATACAGATTTACCGTTGATTGCACCTTGTTTGTATGTTCAAAAAGATGAAAAATGTTTCATCGCAACACGGTATGTATTGTAACAAATAAAATAAAATTGATTGATTAATCTTTAAATTTTAATTGCAGTACCTATCAAAACATTAAAGAATAATATTAGAAAACATTTTTTAAATATAAAAGAATTGAATTTTTATTCAAATACAAAATAAATTTATCGCAAAGTGTAAAAGGCAACCGCGACCATTTCATAAACGTATATTGCCTTTACTCAAGAATACTGATTATCCGTCAGCGCCAGGACAACCAGTATCCGATCGTCTGCGAACAATTTGTAGCATTAGCATTGACAGTAGCTACTATTAATTACGGTGGCACTGGGTGTCTGAAGCGCAGCATAATCTGTGTGCCAGATTTTTAACAGTGTAGGATCAGTAATAATAATAATAATAATAATAATAATAATAACCTGAAAAAAATGAAATATAAGTTTTGGAATTCGTTATATTAATCACGTGGAATTTGGAAGCTTGGCGGTCAGTAGAAACGAGGGGTAGGGCGGCGGGGTGGGATGTTGGGGCGGAGCCCCCCCCCCTTATAAAAATACATATAAAACTTCATAAAATGATTAAAGATAAAAGAATTGTATATCGAAAGCATTAAATTTTGGAAATAAATTTGTTTTTATATTTCTTAAAATTTTACATGAATTAATTTTAATTATTTTCCAGTTGTTTTGTTTTTATTTTTAGTTTCTTTTAATTGATTAATATTAAATACAAAATAATTAAGAAATCTGCGCATGCGCGAATTTCGCACACTAGTGCGTGAAAGTGGTATTTCGCACACGCTGCGCAGGCATTCAAAAATGGCATTTCGCACACAGTGTTTTAAAAAGGTCTTTCACACTTCACGAAAACGCCTAAGGATCCCGATAAGCCGAGGATAAAATATTGTAAAGCATCGCGATCTACTCTATTTTTTCTAGGTATATGTTCGGCATAATTTAGCCCTGGAGCCGAATCGTAAATGATCAGTAACCGATTTAATAGTTTTTGTACGCGAAAGCCAAAATCTGCGGCAGATTTTCTCATCGACTGGAAGACGCATTTTAATTAAGCTAACACATCGTCAGCCATTCCTATACATCCGTATTGCGTAACCAAATCGGATAGGAGCCCTTCCACTGAGGTGTATTACGGTAATAGCGCTACATAGCCTTCCGCGGCTCGACCTTGCAATTTATTTGCAAGAGAAAAAAGTATAAATGGCTGACCTCTGTTGGATGATAAGGAATAGTTACTATTACTCGTAGAATTTTGATTAATAAATGTTAAATTTTCTAAATTTTGATTGACATAATTTGAATCTTTAATTGACGCGGAAAGCGGTGGGATAAAATTTTGGTTTACAGCATTATTATAATTTTGTTCAATTGACTCGTTTTCAGAAGCTAGTTTTCCATTATTTTTGTTTAAGGGTGTAAAAAATTCAGTATCTTGACTTTTCGGCGGTTTAGGTACATTAAAAGCTTCAAAAAAGGATGTTTTTATATCTTCCGGTGAATTCTTTATAAATTAACAAAAGAATATACACTCTAAATCCCAAAGAGTAAAAATCGACGTTAGAATGTGTAAAAAATAGCCTTTCTACTTTCAATAAAGGTTAAACGTCAAAAATTACACTTTAGAAAAGAGTAAAATGCAATAATTATACTTTAGAAAGCATTAAACTAAATAATTACACTTGAGAAAGCACAAAATACAAAAAGTACACTTTTAAAAAGAGTAAATGGAAATAATTACTTGTTCGAAAGATGTAAAATATTGGAGGCCTGCGATGGCTCGGTCGGTAGGGCGTCGGGCTCGTAATCTGGAGGTCCCAGGTTCGATTCCCGGCCCCGGCCGATTGATACAAGCACCACTGGTGAATGTATTTTCAACAAGTGCTTTCTTCACCAAGACATCGTATGACCTCCGTCGCTGATTAGCACCGGTTTGGGAGCATAAAAAGAGCGAAAAGACGTTAAAATAATTAAAAAAAATGTAAAATATTGGACGTTAACTTACAGGAGTAAATAATTCATATTACTTTTTAAAAAAAGGTTAAAAAATCAATATTATACATTTGACAAGAGTAAAAGCAAATAATTACTTGTTTGAAAGGTGTAAAAATTTTCGTCCATTTTAAAAGTGTAAATAAAGAAAAATGCTCTTTCAAAATATGTACAAAAAGTTAAAATTACACTTTTGAAAAAAGTAAAGGGAGTTATTTACGCTTCTAAAAAATAAAAATATTTCCTTTCATTTTAAAAGAATAAATAATGATTATTACTCTTTAAGAAAAAGATTAAAATGAAATAATTACACTTTTGTAAAAAGTATGTTATTCTTTAAGAAAAAATTAAAAACTTGTATTTTTACTTATAAAAAAGAACAACTCGATGACAATGTATTTAACCTTAAAAATAATTATTAATTCAAATTTCTTATATATATATGCGATATTTCACGTGAAGTGGTCCGATCAAAATTTTAAAATGCACCAAATTTTGGATACTCATTGCAAATGTTTTTCAGAATACAGAAAAAAATTTTTAGGTATGGGAATCTATTTGCTCAAAAATTATTCTAACCTCAAAAAGTGAAATTTTCCAAGTTTTTTTCAACACCAGCTGGGTTTACCGCTATTTAACTGAAAATCTATAAACTTTTACTATAGAACATTATATGTAAAATTCGTTGCTAATTATGTCTAGAGTTTATTCTTCTGGGTTAGAATTTCTAATCTCAAAGTCAATGTTACGTAAACTACATGTCAATATTCAACTTGAAAAAAGTGTAAGTAAGTTTCAAATGGTGATAGTTAAATTATTGCCCAAGACTGCTGGTGAAAGTTATACCACATAAACCTCATAAAATCACTAATTTTCATTTATTTTAAGGCATAGCTATCACCAGTGGTCTTGGCCAATAATCCAACCACCACCATTCGAAAATTCTTGAAAAATGCTATTTTTTGAGCGGTGTTAGATTAAAATCAATTGTCGCGAGGTCGCCTTTTTTCATTTCTGGGTATCCTATCTCTTCGACATTTTAAAACTATGAATTGTAACCTAGGTCGATAAGTTCTAAAGATTATTTTGAACAAAAGTTATATGTAACGTTTTTTCAAAAAAATCAATAGATTTTGAGATAAATGGCTTTCAAAATAGCAACTTTTTTAAAAAAATTTAAAAATTTCCATTTTTTATGGTGGATTAACTCTCAGTTAAATTATTTTCAACACCTAAAAATTTTTTTCTATTTTCTGGAAGATATTTCCAGCCTGCTCTCAAAATTTGGTGCGATTAAAAATTTGCATCATACCATTTGACGTGAAATAGCCCATATGCATGTGAGGAAGTCCACGTTTTTGAAATTCGATAACATATGTGTAAGTGATGCAGTTTCCTAAAACACCTTGTTTAACTACCAATTCTTTAAATTCTTTTACTTTTTGATGAAATACTAACTACTAAATCTGGATTATCAATTGCAGTCTCATAATTTTCTAACTTTTCAGTTATTTCTTTCCAATTTGAATTACTTGTTATGGTTATAAATAAATCAGGTTTCCCGTAACGATTCACTGGGCTCATTGAGTCAATATAATTTTGTTTAAAAAATCTTGAACTTTCAACAAAATTTGATGGCAAAATAAACATTTTTCCAATTTTTACATTTTCAGATTCTTTTTTCTTATGTAAATAATCTATTACGCCTTTGTAATAATCGCTTCTTAAAAAGTCTTGATTTTTCTTTATAAAATATAATCTTGATTGTTCAATTTTTACAAATGCATCAATTGCAATCTGTTGAGAAATGTTTCCCCTATTAAGATAAGGATTAAATCCATTTCTCACAGAGAGTCTGTAATTATAAAATTGTAAACTTGAAATATTGTTATTTATATATTTGTGCTTCATTTTAGGCATCCAGCCACATCCTCCATTTGGATAAATAAGTTGGTATGTCATTGGATCTGTGTGTTTACTTATTAAAGGAATATTAATTGGATTGTCATATTTCGAACAAATAACTATATCTCGTTCTGAAGGAGACAGTCCATGTTTTCCTGCAAATACCATTGCAACTTTATTGCAAGTTGCTTCATTGTACAAGTTTTAATCTAATTTATCATTTCGCTTTATACTCATAGTAATTGTTTTTGGTATGAAGCCGTTTTTAGCACACTGTTCTAATTCTTCTTTTTCTACTTTATACATCATTTTATAAGCTTTATCATACAATTCTAATTTAGTTTCTAAATTATATTTAAAATTTTTTCTTTTAGCTGTTGCTAATTCATTATTGAGAACATATAATTGTCCATATTTCCGAGCCTCGTTTTCAATTTGGATGTAATGCAAAGACATTGTGATATATTTGACCACTAATTCTTAAAATTTGCGTAAATTGAAACTATCTTCTGATGTACCTGTAGCTAATTGTTCCAATTTTTCCGGATAAGGAGGCATTTTTGACAAGTCTACATTTCCTTTGTGACAACAATTAGAGATTTCTTTGCCTTTCATATATTCAAAAGCAAAATGCTTAGCATTGCAATGTTTACAAGTTTCAGACACATAACCTAAATTGTTTTCATTAAAAATATAATTCTCGCCCAGGCGAAAGTTTTTAAATTAATATAGAAATTTTGTCGGTCTTGCTGAGCTAACGTCTAACGACTCTAAGAACTCCAAGTTGCTCGCTCGAAAAGGCACGACAATTCGCCGCGTATCAATCCCGAGGACAACATTATGAAGGCCACAAGCCGCCAGACATAAACCAAAAGGAGAAACAAGAAGCAAATAAAATACTAAGTTATAAAATTGAAAAATTTTAAATAAGAAAGAAAGAAATTTTAAGTCTATGTGTTTCGTCGAAATTGTTTTCGACAATTATTTTCTCATCAAAATCTACATTTGCTATTCGAACTATTAGTTTGGATTCACTTACGAAATTTTGTTCATTTTTCATTAAAATACGGTTTTTAATATTTTTAAATTTTACAATTGATTCATCACATACGTTATAAAATTTTCCATCATCAATTTTTAATTTTTTAATTAATATGATTGGCATTTCCATGTCTGTCATTTGTCGTATATTTGCACCTTCTTAAAGGTTTATTTAAACGGATTTGTACCAATTTATCGACATCTTTTATTTTCTCTTTATTTAATATTTTTCTTTTTAATTTTTTATTTTCTTTTTCATTACATTGGTCATTGTCGTCATTGTAATAAGCTTTTTGTTTTCGTAATGCTTCTTTTTCTTGTTCGTGTTTTATTTCGGCATTATTCATTGTTTGTCTTTTTAACATGGTTTGCTGTTTTCTCTTCAGTTGTTCTATTTTTCCATCATTACTATTTTTACCTCTTATATAAGCTTCTTTTTTCGCAATGCTTCTTTTTTTCATTTGTTTTTAATATCGTCATGATTCATTGTTTTCCTTTTTAACATGGTTTGTACTTTTATTATTATTTGTTTTTCTTCCAATTTTCCATCATTACTATTCTTACTTTTTATATAAGCTTCTCTTTTTCGCAATGCTTCTGTGTCTCGATTAGTTTTTTACTACGTTATTATTCATTGTTTGTCTCTTTAAAATGGTTTGTTCTTTTTTGTTTAATTGCTTTTCTTCTATATCATTTAATTATTTATTTTTATTTTCTTGAAAATGAATTGCAAATTGGGATTTCATAGTCTATTTTCATTGAAGTAATGGAATCAACGCAAACGATTTTATTTTTATTATATAAATTCATTATTTTTTATTGTTCAGAATTGATTTTTTGTTCAAAATTTGGTTCTATTATTTTCATTTCTGTCGCATTGAAATTCAATTATTTCTCATTAAAACTATATCAATGAATGAAGCTTCTTACTCAAAAAATTTTGTTCAAAAGAAAAAAATTCATACTCCCATCTTTGTAAATTGTAGAATTGTAATTTCCAGAAGACGATGCCTGCATTTTTTTGCAACCATAGTAATAAAACAATCATAAAATAATATGTATCCTATGAAAATAGCTTACACTAGTGTTAAGTAGGAATATACAAATGGAATAATCTGGCTTAAATAAATTGTATTGCTTTCACACATGACAGTCCTAAGCCTGCTAATTTAGAAGGAAAATGAAATGCAATAGTCTCGCTCTGTCTCTCTTTGTACATATACACATCGTACTCCCTCTCGTCTTCCTCCACTCTCTCTTCCCTCCCTTAATCCTTTCTTAAACCCGAAATTTTTTTCAACAAGTCGAGATATAAAATTTTGAAGTTTTGGTACTTTTAACAAAGTTAAAAGAATTATTTTTCAATTTCTTGACGACCAAGTGGGTTTTCATTAATTTAAATAATAAAAAAACCAGTTTTACGTTATGTGCAACGATTTCTTGGCAAAATATACCAACTACTTCAGGCTGAAAACACAATTTATATTATTAAATTACACAATAATCAAACGAATAATACAAAACTTTAATCAAATCAACAAAATGACAATTTACCTTATTAACCCATTAAGTCCCAACCGACCATTTCACAGTCGATTTGTTTTTCGCTTAGAAAAAATAGAGAATAGACTAGAATAAAAAAGGAAATGACTGTTTCTTATGTAAAATTACTTGCTCTATCTGAATTCAGCATCAGATTTTTGATATTTTCCACGGAAAATTCAATATAGCCGCTCAAAGTAAAAAAAAAATTCCATTTTTTGAAAATCGACTGTGGGCCTTTATTTTCTAATTTTGACGACAAAATCAAATGCACATAGTAAAACGACCATTTGAAAAAAATGAAAATCTGATGCTGAATTCAGATAGAGCAGGTAATTTTACATAAGAAACAGTCCTTTTTTATTCTAGTTTATTCTCTATTTTTTCTAAGCGAAAAACAAATCGACTGTGAAATGGTCGGTTGGGACTTAATGGGTTAATCTGAGAACAATCTCATCGTACTAAATGAATACAATCGTTTTCACCTATTTATACACAAATCTATGGCAAACAAGTATGTAATGTAAACACAAGTGACTAATCATACTTAAACTTTTTATTTTTAATTTCTTAGAAGAAGTACATAAGCTTAATTGAAAGAATATATATCCTCTTTTTTATTTATACTATTTTTATTACTTTTAATATCGATCGTTTATGAAATAATTATTTTTAATAATTCAGTTCCGTAGCTAAAATTGTAATATGTAATAAAATTACAAGAAAACACGTATAGGCTTTTAAAAATCTTAAATGATAATAAATTTCGAGCAGCATCGATACATACGCTCTTACCTAAAACATATAAAAATATTATACATATACATACACACACCCACACACACGTAAGCCGCGGTACAAAGAACTAACCGAGGCCTACGAGGAAAAGCGGAAAGAGCTTAAGGCTGCCATCAAAGCAGCTAAATGCAAGTGCTGGCGCGAATTTCGCGAGGAAGTGGACCGCGATTCCTGGGGTAAGCAGTACAAAATGGTGTTGAATAAGATCAAACCCAAGGGCGCCTCAACACCATCGTGCCCACATTTTCTTGACAGAGCGGTACGCCACCCACAACATCAGGAACGAGCAGCCGAGACAAGCTTAATGGGGACTGATAGTGCAGTCGCACATCAGCATAACTGAGCTGAAAATGGCTGCAAGGAGAATATTCATCCGTAAAGCTCCAGGGTCGAATGGAATACCTAATTTGGTCATTAAGACCGCTGCGCTGAATGTGCCACAAATTTTTACGGATACATTCAGTGCTTGTTTTCAATTAGGATGCTTCCCAGTACGGTGAAAAGTACAGATGTTGCTACTTCTCCCAAAGGGGAGCCAACCACCGGAGAACCAGTCCTCGTACCGTCTTCTCTATTTGTTGGATATAGCTGGGAAGCTGTTAAAGGGAAGCGTGTCATTTGTGCCAGGCTACAAACAGCTATTGCACAGGCAGGCTATCTGTCTAACAATCAGTTCGGTTATCGGAAAGGGCGCTCAACTATTGACGCCATAAGTCGAGTTGTTGTGCTGGCCACCAATGCCATCGGTGGTACTAGGAATTCTAGGCGCATGTGTGCTATCATCCCACTTGATATCCGCAATGCCTTTAACTCGGCTCGATGGCGTAACAAAGGGTTTGGTCTTGCAGCCCTTTTTCTGGAACATCGTTTACGATGGACTGCTTAGACAGCAGCTTCCAAAGGGGGTGACGATGGTGGCCTTTGCGTACGATGTAGCTTTGGTCGTTGTTGCAAGGAGCATCGATGAGAAAGAATACCTTAGAGATGTCTCTATCGCGGTAGTAGCTGTATGGTTGAGCACCTATGGGCTGTGTCTGGCGGCCGAAAAGACGGAGGCGGTTCTTATCTCCCGAAAGAAGTAAAGAAGGTACGTCACCTTTACTGTAAATGGTAAGCCTACAAGATCGGCGAACACGCTAAAATGCGTAGGAGTCTTGGATGCGCGGGTATCATTCAAGAAACACCTATTGAATGCAGGGTCGAGAACTGTAGGAGTGGCTAGAGCTTTGTCGGGCATAACGCTCAATTTCGGAGGGCCCACGCAGCTACGTCGGGCCCTCTTAGCGACAGTGGTAAGCTCTGTAACTTTGTATGGAGCTCCGATTTGGGCAAATGCCCTAAGAAGTAATATAACCTACGGTGCGTTAAGGGTGGCTCATGCTTATAGAAGCGTGTCATATAGCCCTCTCGGTGATCGCGGGAATTTCTTCCATCGATCTTTTGTACCTTAGAAAGCAGTAGCAAAGCAGCACGTGGTCGTAACAGTCGGGGTCAAACAGGACCATCGTATTGTTACAGCAGAGATGGGATTCGGCAGGTGAAGGTCGCTGGACTCACCGCGTCATCCCAGATGTCGCCAAGTGGATAAGTAAGAAACACGCATTCGTCACCTTCTATCTCACCCAGGTGCTTACCGGGCATGGGTGTTTTCGCAGTTACCTACACCGCATCCGTATATATGGAGAAGCGGATTGCCCGACCTGCCATAGTATAGACGAAGACGTGGAACACGTCCTGTCCTGATTTCCTCAGTTCGTGGAAGAAAAGGGCCATTTTCCTATCCTTTTGAAAGGATCCTTTAACACCATAGGGCATTGGAATGTGCCTTCTTGGAGCGCAAGAAGGGTGGGATGCCGTGGTGACTTTCGCAGCATTCATTATGGTGCGGCTAAAACACCTCAGAAAAGAGGAAGAGCGTGCTAAAGGCAGCATTAATAGCCTCCTACATGCACGAGATAGTGAGGCGATTGTCTGCCAAGAAGGGCCAAATGTGGCGTGATTGCTCCTCTCCAAGTAATGTGTCGCGGCGGTTTCTGAGGAGGAGCTCTGCCAAGACTAATGACAAGGTGGTTTCTTAGTGGGTGTGGGTCACGCTGACCGAGTCCCACACTCCCTCCTCTTCTACAAAAAAACACACACACGCACACGCACACATATGTTATAAAAAAATTATTAATTGTTAATATTGAATAGTTCTTTTTCAACTTTAACCAAGGCTTGTCCCTTTAACCTCAAAATCCTAATTTCATTTCAAATTTTGAGATTATAATGCTATAAAATATCATATGAAACTATTGTGGAAGAAGTTTTTTTATCTTTCACGATGTTCTCAACCTTGTGAACAACCTCGAGCACGGTAGAAAACCGTTTCCCACAACAGTGTCATAATATATATTTTGTTGTATCTATTTTGTTGAATTAAGTGAGAAAAGTTATAGAAAAGTGGGAATTCTTACTCTTGGAGGTATGTATACTACAAAAATGGCTACTATTAGTACTTTTTAATTTAACCTCCATTTAAATTATATATATATACATATATATATATATATATATATATATTATTAATATTTTGTAGATGAAGATGAAACGAAAAGTGCCTTATTCGATACCAACGATATTAATATTTCACATGCTTTAGTAAACTTTCTAGATGAAGATTAGATTATGATTATAAACATTTCTGACATTCAAGAATTTGATAGGTCGAAACCTAAGTATAAAACTCAATATGAGAAAGATAAACATTATTGTGGTCGATTGGATGAAAATAGTGTTACAAGAGCATTATTGGTTTAGTTCTAGGAGGTTTGTATTTATTCATATATCTTGTTTATATTTTTAGTCTTCACATATACATATTTTATTTTGAATATTATTATGTATTATTATGTTCTATTTTAGATCATGAGGAGATGATAAAAATTTCAGAATAATTTCAAAACTATATTTCTCATGGATTATTCAGATTTCTTGCTGATAATTCTTACAAATAATCGATGTAGCCAATATAAGCGAATACAACTAAAATAAACCCAAAACTTTAACTGATTATAACAATAATCAAATTTATTCTGGTAGAAGAAATACGATAAACAATTTCAGGATATTCAAATACTTAAATTGGGAAGTAAGTGCTATCAATATTTTATATAAAATATAATCCTAATATAAATTCTTTATTCCTAATATAAAATTATTAAATAATAAATAATTTAAATTGTAAATATTTTAAAATTTAATTAAATTTAATTACTTAATTTAAAAGTAATGTATTTTTAATGATTAACAAATTCTTATGTTGAACGTATAATAATAAAAATACAATTATTACGGTCTTACAGCGAATTAAGTATATAAATCTTAATTATAAAAAAGAAAATTTTATTAAATTTGATTTTTATTAATGTGTTTTACTGCAGAGTTGAACGAATGTACGAGATTTATAGATGCATACAATGCATTACCACATGCACTTGTTAGGTTTGTGAAAGAAGACAAAATTGCAATTATTGATATTAAGGATATTCAAGAATTTAAAGATAATGAGCCACAACATGAATCTGACTTTATCCTGGCAGAATTATATGCAGCGAGCAGGACCAAAATCAAGATCGTTATTTTGCAGTAGAGATATTTGCAATATACTTTTGTAAAAGATTATAACTAGAAAGTTTGACAATTTTAAATAATTATATATTAATATTCTTTGTTTAAAATGATATATTAAAATAGTATAAATATTCATGGTATAATTATGGGAGTTTTAATTTTTAGATAAAATTGAATTTGTCATTAATATTATTAAAAGTAATTGGTAAAAGTTTGTTTATTAAGAAAAACAATATTTAAACCAATTTACATTGTTTAATAAATTACAATTTTTGGTTTTATTATAACACTTTGCTTCTGTATTTATTAATATTATAATTTTTCTTTCTTTGTATAGATGAGCAAATTCTAAATTTTTACTTAATCAACAAGCAAAAACGATTTAAAAAAACCAAATTTGATGTTTCTGCAATTAACACGTTTGAACATTCTTTCTCTAATGTCGACAGCAATAGTCCACGCCTTAATGACAGTGATGTAGACAATATATCTGATGAATCGGAATACGGTAATAAAAATGAGCAACAAGTATATGATAGGAAGAAGGTAAAATTAAAGAAAATGTCAATAGCAACTCATTATAATATTAAAGGAACAAGTCTGGCATAAAATTTAAACAAAAAAAATTTATAATTAATAATTAATAATTAATAATTAATAATATTTTATTTAAATAAGTTAAAATATTTCTTAATTTTTAAACTTTTTAATTTTAATTCTAATTGATTAGAGTTATCATAAATTATATAAAATTTTTGTGAGAAGTTTGTAATAAATTAAAATTTAATAATTATTTGGTAAAATTTTAGATAAAAATTAAAAATAATAAAGTTTATTGAAAAAATAAAAAATAGTATTATTTAATACATAATAAATTGTTGTTTATAATTATTATTTCTAAATTTTATTCCAGAATGGTTCTTTTAATATAATATTAAAGTTTTATTAAATGACATATGTATGTTTTTATATTTGCAGCTAAATAAAAAAAGCAATGTATCTAAAGAAAACTCACCAGAATTAAAAAGAAAACAAAATATTTTAAGAAAACAAAATACTTTAAATTTCAAAAAAAATATTGATGCTACTTCTGATAGCCACATCGAACAAACAAGTGCAGTACTAAATAAAATAGCACGGATGGAAAGACAAAACATAGATAATAGAAAAGAAAACATAAATGTGAAAGACAATTATCCTTTTCATTGTCAACACCAGAAAAAAAGTCCTCTAACGCCAGAGTCTTTATTCGCTAAAGGTAAGCAAAAATATAACGGAAAATTAATATTTTATATTAAAATAATGATTTTATCAGGTTTACCAATTTTTTATCACAAACCTATCAACTTTTTCTTATATCAATAATATAATGATAGTTTTATAGATAATTGCAATACTACAAAAGAAACCGGAAAGAGGAATTTAGAAAAGAAAGTACGGCTTCAGCCACAATGTAGAGGCATTCAAAATACAGTTAAACCGAGCACTTCACGTGGTCCGAGTCGTAGGAATACGCTCTTGCCTGGAAAAGATGATGACGAGTTTTACAACATGTATTGATCAGATTCTGATGTTGGAGAAACAGATGAATTTACTGTTTTTGAACAATGGACAGACATTGATGAAAATACTGGAAAGGTATTAGAAATAACAAGGGATCAATTTATGCAAAATTGGGTTTGCATTTTAGGCATTATCGCTACATTATTTATTTTTTAAATAAAAAATTATTTTTTTTAATTTTTCAAAATTAGTCTATATTCTTTGATAAAGACGTGATTATCTAATTCATAATTAGTATTAATTGCAACAAATTATTTCTCAAAGTTATACTGGTAAAACCTATTTTTTGCACTATTTTTATGCAATTTGAACTGTCAAGTCTAAATATCTCGTTAGTGTTCAGTAGTGTTATCAAATATATTGATATTTAAATAATATACTTTATTATAACTAGTAAAACGGTCAGCCTTTATATTATAACATTTGTAAAGCGATGTAGGTAAGCCTCACGGCTAATTAAATTTGGAAAAGTCCCACAATAATACTTTCGTGTTTAAACTTGTTTTTAAAAGATAAACGCGCCTCGGACAGATGTTATTGTAAGTAATAAACGAATCGAAAGGTAGCATAATTAATTTTTTTGTTTTAGTAATAAAATGTAACCTTTTCTTTCTATTTGTTCGGAGGTTACCTGTGTGTCCTGAAAAACCTACCCTTCCTACCTCAAGTATCGATCATGTGAAGCCAAATTGTAGCCACCCACTAAATGTACAAGCGAGCAATAATATTCATCTATGTTATTTAAAACGCCACCCATGTGGGCGTTAACCAAATTTACTAAATTATCTTGTTAAGTAAAATACCTTTATACAGATAGATTCTAATGTGACGTTGTCCGATACACGTCGTATCCATTTTATGTCGGGTATTATGAGAGTAGGAGGCAAATTAAAAAATGCACCAATGAATTTTTTTTTAAAATATCCCATATTCTTGCCAAAAGATGATCATGTTACGCATTTAATAATTAGAAATGAACATTTAAAACTATGGCATGCAGGGTCACAAGTTACGCTTAACTCTTGTGACGGAAATCGTCACACAACTATTCGCGGCAGATAAAGTATTTAAACTCATTTTAAATGTAAGTCGTGGGAGCCTTTGGTATGTCAAGGCCAACCGACGACATTTGTTTACTGAAATCAAGTGTACAATTACGCGCGCATTAGTATGTAAGAATGAGAGCGCGAGAGTGTGTGTGTTTCCCACTCTCATCCCTTTTTTGGGAAATTAGGCGATTGCCTAAATCAGTACGTCCCGATCCGCCGCTCGAGGCGGACAAAATCTATCCGGTACCGAGCGAGTATTGTTTACGGCTAATAAGGCGCGTGAGGCGCAAAGCCATCTGACATAACCCGGATCGTCCTCGCGAGTGAGCCGCGAGTGACTTAGTGTGATAATAGGAACGGAAAGTGTGTGAGTGTCAACGCGGTTCGCAGGGCACTCGCCGCGGCATAGGGCCGCCTATCACCATCGCAGCCGACGTCGGTCCTCCGTTGCCCAGGAGGCCACCGGAACACGGATCGAGTGGGCCAACCACGGGGCGCATCCCGGTAAGTTTATTGATATTAACGCGCGTTCCCCCCCCCCCCTTCCCCGAGTGTATGTGTGTGTGAGACCTCGGGAGTGTGTTCGAGTACGACGGTACTCGAACAGCGGCTCCTGGGAGTTCGAACCTGTCGCAGGCGAGAATCTCGATCCAACTGGTTTCCCGGGACTT
The DNA here is from genome assembly GCA_026168455.1 of Theocolax elegans. Classification (NCBI taxonomy): domain Eukaryota; kingdom Metazoa; phylum Arthropoda; class Insecta; order Hymenoptera; family Cerocephalidae; genus Theocolax; species Theocolax elegans. The sequence continues at coordinate 69,971,049 of CM047428.1, read as the reverse complement.
CCGCCCGCACGAAAATAATATTGTCGCGGCACACGGCCTGGATGGCTAATTGTTAATTAAAGTAGAATAAATGTTTATTCATTGTTATTTTTATTTTTGAGTTTGTTTATTATTCTCCCCGCTTCCGCCGACATTCATTTAATTTAAACTATATCGTGTCGAGGCAAGGAGGATCGCTTGAACCCTCCACACCGTTCGTCCCAGCGAACTCGTGTTTCTGGCAGGGTTGCCAGATGGCGATTTTTTCTCCTTGCTGCTCTTGCTTAATAAACATCAATATTCGTAAGAGAGAAAAGGAAAAGAAATCGCCAACTGGTCACTCTGGTTCCTGGCGACAGCGAGCATCTTCGCGTTAAATAAATTACTTGTGTACGCGATATTAGGCAACGCGGCTCAACGGTCAATTTTAATTAATAAAATAATTAATTTCACCGGGGTGCGCGAATACCACGTCACAAATGGCGACCGTGACAGGACGTACGGTTTCGTCCTCACTGATTTTGAATTATTAGATATTGTCGGCCATCTTTTCGCGCGCGAGCAGTGTCGCGGCAAAACGTGAGCGGGTTGAGTTTGAGAGAGAGAGTAGGAGAGAGTGAGTTTTACGAGTTAGTGTGAGAGAGAGAGAGAGCGCGAGAGACAGCGTGTAAGACGCGTCTCTATACCGGAGTATTCACCCTCTTGCTCGGGTATCCGAGGAGAGGTGTACACCGGTATATCGGGAGAGAGTTCGCGCGCGACCGTGTTCAGCCGAAAGCGCCCGATCTTACTGAGATCGGTCTCTCCCGATCGCAAGCTTGACGGGAGATCTTTGCCTAGCTTGTGGGAGTGAGAGAGAGAATCCCTAGACGCGGAGAAATCGGAGTTAGGTGCTAGGCGGGCGTGTGTGAGAGAGATAGAGCGATCGCCTAGTCCTTTCGTAGTGAATAGTCTTCGGAGCTGGTCTCGCCGAGAGAAACCACTGCAGCGAATTGTTTTATTTTTTGCTTTAATAAAATAAATTCGTTCCCGTGCAGAATCTATTTCATTTTTGGTGTGAAAGTACCTTAAAATAGATTCTTCCGGGAGAGGTAGCTGTCCCCGCTCCCTACCCTTTTAAAGGAAATTATAAATAATTTTTTTTTCTTTACATACGAGACGCGGCGAAATAATTATTATTGTTTTATTTTGAATTCGAGAGTTGTAAAATATAATTATTTAGACTCGAGATTGAGTTAAATAATTAGAATTAAATTTTTTTTGCATGTATTTTAATGATCGGCATCTAACCTAATATTTTGTATTCGTTATTTGCTGTGAAATTTTAATATATGTAAAAACTTTCTTTTCTCTTCTGTGTGTTTAAATTATATCTCCACACATTTTTACCAATTATTTATACTTGTTTGTTAGTTAAATAATTGGTTATAATTTTTTTTGGTGTATTTGAGTAAAATAATTCGGTGTATGAATTTAATGGTTTAGACTTGTTGGCAAGTTAAATAATTAAATTTTCATTTCCTTTTCGTTCAATTTATTTAAAAAAAGGAAATTCAAAATTAATTCAACTTAGTAGCAACATAAATTATTTTATTTAGTTCTTTTTAGGATAAAATAAATATATTTCGCTGGAAAAATTGTCGTTTGGGACGACAACTAGTGAAATAATTATTTTGTTGCAAACCATACGGAATTTACAACATTTCGTAAATACCCCCACTTTTTGAAATAATTTAATTAAATTTGTGTTTGTAGAGTAAATTATAAACAACAATTCTTTTTGTTTGGCTTGGATAAACAAAATAATAAATGGTATCTTGGTGTGTGTGAATCACAAGACACTATATTTATTTATATATTTATTTAAAATTAATTATTTAGACTCGTTAGCGATATAAATAATTTAATTTTTTTTCTCTCTTCATCCTTTATAATTTGTTGTTTTTGTATTTATTAATAAATTAAAACTTTAATTATTTCAATTTCCATAACAAAATAAATTCTTCTTTTCGCCAGTGAGGAATCTGTTGGATTATAACTGGCGATAGAGATATTTTGGGAAATCGTTAAATTTACCATTACTGGTAAATTCCCGACGATATTGAAATAATTTAAGATTTTTTTTGTTAATAATTATTTGTGCTTGCAGAAGCAATTGTATAGAGTCTTGGTGTGTGAGAGTCACAAGACACTATTACAAGCATTAATTATTTAGACTTGTGAGCAAGTTAAATAATTAATTTAAATTTGGTGCGAGTGTTAAGTGTCTGATTTGCCACAACTTTAACCAGCAAAATTTAATTGTTTTGTCCTTCGAAGGACAAAATAAATTTCGTTTAAAGAAAATCTTTTGGATTTTCATTAAGTGAATTAATTTTGTTGGTACACTAGTCGGTGCATATTTACAATTTATTGTAAATAAGCCGACACCAAATTTTTTTTTGCTCGTTGGGAGTAATAATTATTGTATTGTGGTGAGTCCAATAAAATAATTTCCAATTGAAAATTGGATACTTCCAAAGTATTTGAAACACTAGGGAGTTCATCTGAAATCCCGTTTGAGAGTACTTCTCCCGACGTAACACGTCGGCTGCTGCTGGTCAAAAATCTTACGAAAAACCGATGTTTGAACCGAGACGTCGTGATACCTCTTCTAAGACTTGTGAGGGACAAGATAGAAGAGAGGCATGAGTACACGACTCCAAACAGAAAGCCACAACACCATCGTTCTGTGAGTAGAGCCTCAAGCAACGATGAACGTAGTGAGAGCTGTACGAAGAGACGTACTCAGAAACGTCATTCAAACCACAAACTCGATGACCAAGCACAGCCGGATATTTCGGAGCAAGGTCACAAAGAGAGGTCGGACAGACGTAGAGAAACGCCTCGAGAGAAACGTGCGGTGGCCACTTGCGATCAATGTACTCAGACGGATTCGTCCGATGGGTATCAGTCTGATCGCGAACCTACTCGTAGGAGATCCGATTCTCGTAGGGCGGCTGAAGGCCGACAAGAGAATAGGACTTCTTCTACCAGTAGACGTAGGAGTATCCGGACGGATAATGGAGATGACCGTCGGGAAAGAGACTCCTACGAGGCCAGGCCAAGATATCGTGAAGACGATAACCGTACGCACGATCGGTCAGGGTGCGCATGAGAGCTGCGTATCTGGAACATGTCCTTTGATGATGTGACCAAAAAGGACGCGGAAGAGTTTCTGAACCGTTTGCATGACTTCAGAAATGACAGCGAGTTCTCGGATCGCAGGATGTTCAGTGCCCTGCCCAATGTGTTCTCAAAATCAGCTCTGTTCTGGTATAGAACAGTTCAGCCATCTCTTCGAGATTGGCGTGATTTTGAGATCAAGTTCCTATATGAGTATGTCCGTATCATAAATGAAGATTCACTCATGGAACTTCGATCAAGAACACAATAAGAGGGGGGAAAGGCTACGACGTTCTTGAATTGTTTCAGAGCGATCGTAAATAAGTTCAAATGCCCTCCCTCATTAGAACAACAGGTAAAGATGGTCTACTCGCAGATGAGGCCAGATTACCGTAGGTACATATCAGTACGACAAATCAGGAATACAGTTGACACATAATATATTGCTAGACTAAACGATGTGCGCCCATGCCCTCAAACATTTCCGGAGTAGAAAATTGAGGATGATATGTTATGTTGTTTTACAAGTGATAGACTCTTGGACTCTGTAACAGAACGAGAAGAAGCCTGGCGCCTTGTTCTACCCTTAGAGTAGAGGAACCGAGTCTTAGTAGATTCTCATTTCCACCCATCCATGGGTCATATGGGAGTCGAAAAGACTTACGAACGTGTTGTAAGAGACCATTATTGGCCAGGTATCTACCACGATATCCGCCAATTTGTTTTACAGTGTCTGATCTGTCAGAGCTATAAGACGTCTCAAGCAGGTCGTCAAGGCTTGATGGGTAAACGGAACATTGAGATACCCTGGGCTGTTGTGGCAGCAGACGTAATGGAGCTTCCACGTAGTAAAAGTCAATACAAATACATCATAGTATTTCAAGACTTGTTTGCAAGGTGGATAGGGCTCAAACCATTACGTACGGCGACCGGTAAGTCGGTGTCGAAAGCATTCGAGGAATGCGTAGTCTTCCGTTGGGAAACACCAGATTTCCTAATAACGGATAATGGAACTGAGTTCATCAACGGCATCATGTCACGAATGCTGGAGGAGTATGGCATAAACATGTCAGAACTCCTCCTTACCGACCACAAGCCAACCCGGTGGAGAGAACTTATAGGACGTTAAAAACGATGATTGCGACGTTTGTGGATTCGGATCATCGTGGGTGGGACACACACTTGCACGAATTTCGCCATACAATAAACACGGCAATGCAGTCAAGTACAAAAGTCTCACCCGCGTTCTTAAACTTCGGGCGTCATCCACAACCTGTGAAGTCTCCGCAGGGAAGTGGAGAAACACGAATTTAAGATCCTGGACAACCCCGAAGTATGGCTAGATCGACTTATAAGACTTGATGCTCTACGCGACTTAGTCAAGAAATACATTGACGAGGAGCAAAGACGTCAAGAAAAGACCTACAACAGAAACAGACGTATTGCCTCGTTTCAGGTAGGAGATCTAGTCATGAGGAAGTGCCGAACGCTTTCCCAAGGTGCGAAGGGCATATGTGCTAAACTGGCGCCAAAGTATGACGGATCCTTTGAGGTTAAAGAAATACTATCTCCAGTAATTCTGAGACTCGAAGAGTCTGGTCGGAAGCGGACCGAGGTACATATATCTGATGTAAAAAGATATGTACCACCTCGGGTTGTCAAGTAGAGCAGTAAGGGTTACGTATCGGTTCGCATGAGAACAGTTATCGATGGTTGGGCCTGGTAACTGTATGCCATGCATTGAGAGTGTGATGTTTGAGAATATTTGTGTGTAAGTGAATGGGCAATTCTCCCTTATTCGTAATTTATTTTTAATTATGACTAATAAGCTTCTGTTTTCTTTCATCTCCCAGATGGACCCAAACGGCGAGTTGATCGCTTTCGGCCATCGCCGATTTGAAAAGGAGGCGGCCAGAAACCTGGAAGCAAGAGACGGTGTCACTCCATCTCCTCCTCAGCTCATACTACTGGGAGGTAGTACACCGACTTCGGGAACCGCTCAAGAGGTAACTCCGGTATCTCCCGGCTGCCTCGAGGTAGCTATAGATGACCCGCTCGCTGGATGGGCCTAGTCGGTACGGGACATCGAACAGGTACTAGTCGAGCTAGAAGGGACACCACGTGCCTCAACGGTGGACCTCTCGTCGTCGGTCGAGTCCACCTTAGTGGAACAGATGAAAGTGGATGTGCCTGCAGTATTAGCACCGAGACCATCCGCCAACATCTATCCCGCAGAATATGCTGAGGATCTACGTGAGGCAGATCGGGAGGGGAAGACCGTCGCCGCAAACCGCCCACGCCGCAAGAAGAAGTCTACCGGCAATAGGCAATTGACGATGGACGACTACAAAAAAGGAGTCTCTGCCACACCCTGAGCAACGATTCGGCCGTTCTCGGAAGCACGGTCACCTGTCATGGGTCCATCGCAGGTGGGGAAACTCGATGTTGGGGTCGAGTCCCTGCCCAAGCAGGCGAAGACTGGGTCATCCACATCTGGCCCAGTTACCACTAGAGGAATTGTCCTCCGACGACTGGTACCAATACCATTCGATTAGTCGATAGATCCTCCTAAGAACGCCTGCTACAATTGCTGGGCGAACGACCACAGTCGCCGAGAGTGTGCGATTCCGCAAAAGACATTTTGTCTTAATTGTGGACGCCGAGGGGTGACTATGAGGGAGTGCCCCAGATGTTCGGAGCCGCTTGATATGTGGGTACAAAAACGGGGTTACTCTCCCTTCGCATCATCTAACCCCGTTGCACCGGCCGCTAAGGTCCCTGTCTCTCCACAGGCACCAAAGCGACCAACGCCAGGTCCAAAGAAGTCAAAGAGGCGACAGGTGGAGACACCCCCCTGCAAGGAGGGTGCTAGGAAGGGCTCGTGTGTGAAGCCTTCCAGCAATCAACTCTCCTATGCAGAAGTGGTGGTGAGTCGCCGTGTGGAAGAGGCGACTCGCCGCCAAGCCTCTGCATTTGGCCTGGATTGCACGGGGCCCTTCGAGCAGTGAAGGCAGCCCTAAGTGCGGTCGTCTAAACGAAAGCAGACCAGAAGTCGAGGGAGTATAGTGAAAGCCTGAACGCTCCCTCGAACAGCGACCAAGCAGCGGAAACAGAAAGGCAGGGATGCGAAGAGAGCGGGGCTCAGCCAGTCACTGTCCAACGAGTCACGGGGAAGGGTATGACCAAGACCTCTGTTCCGAAACCTCGTGGAGAGCAAAAAGATCGGCCTAGCGACTTGCGACGGCCCACCCCGATGGAAGTTGACGTTACGAGGATGGCTGGGCCATCTCGTCAGCCGACACCAAAGTCGGGAAGTGGGTCTAAACCCCGTACATCTTCGGAAGTATCGGCTTCTTCAGCTGGGACGACAGCACAATCCAGCAACGAGGCGGACATTCTTAGGGAATGTCGCATGTTGTTGGAGGCCGCTGCCAATGTCCCAGCGGATGCAGCACGAGACGTAGGACAGGAGGTGGTCCGTATCCTCAAGGACCGCATCCCTTCCGATCACTGATCCTAGACTCCTTCCTATGCATCCCTTGCGCGTTCCTTCAAGCCTCTCCTTTCCTCTGCCTCACAAACTTCACCCTCCAAAAACAGAACGTCCTCCCCTTCTTCTATTCATCGCAATTTTTCACCCTTTTAAAAGGCTTCATCTCTCCCCCCCCCCTAGTCTTTCTAATCACTCTTCTATTCTAACTTCAGAACACAACCAGTGCCTGATCTCTCCTAATGGCCATTCTCCGCCGTATTCCTCCCCTCAACTCCCCTCTTACGATGCCTCATCCTCTCTCTCTCATTCCTTCAATCCTACCCCTGACCAGGGTGCTTCCCTAAGTTTTCTGCTGCCTCTTCTCGTTAACGTTTTCCATCCTCTTCTCTCCTCTGCTGGCTTCCACTACATAGCTTCCCAAATTCGATCGATTATCTCTCCTCTCTCTCGCTCCCACTATGGCTCCGTCCCGTTAACCTAGAAACTTTCGCATTGTTCAATGGAACTGCCTGTCCTTCAGACAGCGCAAAGTCCAACTACAAGAGATTTCTAAGGACTATGACCTGATTCTTTTCTGCGAAACATGGTTAAATCCCTCCGATAATGTCTCGCTTAAAGGTTTTGTCATCATTCGGAATGACAGACTTGCGGGCGGAGGTGGCGGCACGGCCATTTGTGTTCGCAACAGCATTCAACAACAACCCCCTAACTCTCCCTTCAACTTTACCCGCCTCAACAAATTTCTAAACTCATTCTCCTCTTCTAAATCCATCTTTCTAGCTGGCGAGTTCAATTGCTATAACCCTGCCTGGGGCAGTGGCTTCACCTGCAGTCTTGGTGACCACCTCCTTTCCTCCTTTTCTGATCACAAACTTCTTCCCATGAACTCAGGCTCCCATACCTATCTTAACAGGCGCAATCCTATGAATCCTTCTTGCACCGACCTCACTTTTGTCTCCCGTCATCTTCTCTCCATCAGTTCTTGGTCCGTTCTAAAAGATAATCTCCTGAGTGATCATTTCCCCATATCCTCCTTTATCAGGATCCCCGTTCACTGCTCTTCTCACCGCTCTCACCGTCCCAACTACCGCCGGGTTCCACCCGAGGGTTAGGCGGCATTTGAGGAGTCGCTGTCGTCCTTCTCCCTCGACAGCATTCCCTCGGATGCCTGCCCATCTCTCAAGGACGAGGCTCTCACCTCAGTCATTGTCCAATCCATCAAGGACTTTGTTCCCTCTCCCCGCTCTCCTGGTAAACGACCTAAACCTTCTGAACCTCCCTGGTGGAACGAGGACTGCTCAACAGCCGATTCCGCCAAACAAATAGCTCTTAAGAACTTCCGCCGCAATCCTAATCTATATTCTGAACACCTGGCTGCAGAAGATCTGGCTAGTTCCACTTTCTCCCAGGCCAAAAAACTTTCCGTTCAAGAGGCTTACGCCTCCCTTACTCCTCGCTCTGATCCCACCACTTTCTGGAACCTGGTCCAAAGATTCAAGCACCGCAACCTTGGCCCTTCCGGCGCCCATACCAACGTAGCTATTATTAACAAGCAAATGAACCTGATTTCTTCTATCAGTCCACCTTCTTGTTTTTTCCCCAACTTTCCGTCCGTTTCCTTTCCGTCCCAACTTACTCTCGACTTTTTCTGCAAACCCTTCTCATATTCCGAACTTGCCATTGATGTTGACAAATGTATTGCCAAGCCCAAATCCGCTCCTGGTTTAGACAAAATTGACAACTTCCTTATTTCTCGTCGTCCGGAAAATATCCTTGACTCTCTTCTTTCCATTTTCAACGAGCTCTTTTCAAAGGGAACTTTTTCATCCTCCTGGAAGGAATTCCTAGTGTACTTTATCCCTAAAGGCAATACAGGCAAATTTCGCCCCATCTCTCTTGCTCGATGCCTCCTAAAAATTTTCGAGAGGATGGTTCTTCGCAGGCTCAACTGGTGGCTCGAGGGGAATAAAATCCTCCCTCGCTTTCAGTTCGGTTTTCGAAGAGGCAAGTCCTGTCTTGACAACCTCTCTATCTTTACCTGTTCCATTTACTCCAGCTTTGTTATGAAATCCTACACCGCTGCTCTCTTTCTAGACATTAAAAGTGCTTTCGATGGCGTTGACCCTGAAACTCTAGCCCACATTCTCCGCGACCTCGGCCTTCCCTGGCAAATCTGCAAATTTTTTTATAACATCACCTACTCCAGATCAATCTTCTATAATGTCGGCGGTGAACTCCTGGGCCCCTTCGAGACACTTCAGGGTGTCCCCCAGAGATGCGTCTGCAGCCCTACCGCCTATAACATCTTTACTCACAAACTACCCGTTCACCTCGAACCTAACTGCCAGTATCTCTGCTTTGCCGACGACGTTGCTCTCTTCATCTCGTCTCCCAACCTGGAGTTCTGTCTTTCTGTTCTTCAGAAGAGCCTCCTCAAATTAACTGACTACTTTCACTCTCTAGGACTATCGATCGCTCCAGAAAAAACCCAACTTATTATTTTTTCCCGCAATAACATCGACACTTCCTCTGCCTCCATTATCCTAGACAACGTTATCATTCTCTCTTCAAGCCAAACTTCTAGGCATTACTTTCGACTCTAAACTTACTTGGTCTCCTCAGCTTAACCAACTCATCAGTATATGCACTCCCGAGCCCAACCTCATCCGCAGCCTCTGTGGCACTTGATGGGGCGGCCACTCACAGTCTCTACTTCAAATTTACAAAGCCTTCATTCTTGGCTCCTTGGACTACGATTCCACTGTTTTCCTTCCTCGCGATAAATCTCTCCGTGACAAACTCGGGGTTGCTCGACGCAAAGCCAAAGTATAAACTTCAATTAAATTGTTTGTGACATTTATTAATAATGACGAATTTTATAAAAATTTAATTTAAAATAAGTACTAAATTTGTACTAAATTGGTACTTAATTTTAGTAAAACAAGTATAAATTCAATGCTAATTTTGATCAAAAGATTTGCATCATTTCTCAGTGAAGCAGATACAGTTATAGTTTTGGCATATATTTAGTACAAATCCAGTGTAAAATTTGCCAAAATTTAGTATAAATTTTGCATAAATTCAGCGTAATTTAAGAGTTCAACATGCACTTACCTAACGTAAATATTAAATAGTATATTTACCATGCAAGAGAGTGCACATATTTCTTTTACATTTCTAAATATATAAATCGCATATTTAGTTAGAATTTAGGATAAATTTAGCACATAATTAGGATAAATATTGTACAATATTACGCTAATTTAAAATAAGAACAACTTTAGAGAAAATTTAGTACTAATTTAGAACCTATTTAGAACTGTAATTTGAGATTAATTTTGTACTAACTTAGGATTGATTTAGAACATATTTTGCGCGAATTTTGTACTGAATTTAGTGATAGTTTAGTACAAAATTAAAAATTTATATATGAAATTGAACAAGATAAAAAAATTAATTTCTTAAACGTTACGCTCATTTATAAAAATACAAATTGGTATCAAAAACCAACATCGTTAAACAGGCTGTTAAACTGTGATTCGAATGATCCAGGACAACAAAAATAGAATATTGTATTTTATTTAGTTAATAGAGACGTTTTATTATCAGATTAACTTCACGCTAAATTTTAAAGATTATTAATAAGTTATTAATATAAAATAATTACCCACCTTTTTTTTATAAATAAACACTTAAAACCCCGTTTAAAAAAAATAAAATATAATAAGAAAAATAATAAAAATACCAATATTTTTAATAAATACAAAATGATACTATCATACACAGAATACTTTGATAAAATTACTTAAATTTTAAAGAAATATAATTTATATAAGTAGGACAAAGATTCTAAACAAAAATAACGTTGTTTATCAATGCATTATGTGTTTATTATGTATTTATTTAGTACGATGAGATTGTTCTACAATTAATAAGGTAAATTGTCATTTTGTTGATTTGATTAAAGTTTTATATTATTCGTTTGGTTGTTGTGTAATTTAATAATAAAAATTGTTTTTCTGCCCTCCGGCCGGAAAGCGGCAACTTCCCGGCCGCTGCGCGAATTGAATTTGTCGATTTCCGGCTACGTCGAGCAGAAAAATAGTATACACGCCTTGGCCAGTAAGTAAGAAAGCCTCAGATCACATGTTCGTCCACCTCGGCTTCGCCTCGGCCGACAATTACATGTGATCTGAGACATTTCTTACTTTACTGGCCATGGTATGTAATATACTATTTTTAGCCTGAACGTCAAAATGGTTTTTTATCTATTTAAATTATTTTATTTTATTTTATTTTATTTTATACAATCTTACAGAAATTTTTTTCTATTGATTGTTTCTCCAACCGCTGTTGGAGAGATATATATTATATCAGTACTTTGTTAAATTTTCTGACTTCATCAAATTACAAATAGTGTATTCACAATAGATGATATAAATTTACGAGGCGCATCGTTTTTGAACAATTTATTTTATTTCAAAATTGTTATAATGTACTAAAAGAGAAAAAGAAAAATAATATAAAGATATGCAATAGAAAAAAAGAGAGAAAGAAAAAAAAAAAGAAAATGCTTATTCAGAAACTGATTATGTGCTATAAACAGTTAATTAACTACTAAGGTATATCTAATTTTTAGTCATTCAATACAATTGCGCGAGTTTTTAACATACATTGTGTGTAATGGAATAAATTTTTTAAATTTTCGATGTTGTAATCTGTTAGCACTGTTTCTAGTTGAAGGTCTATTTTATACTGTTGTCGGAAAGAGTTGTATTGTGGGCACTTATTTAGTAGGTGTGGAATGTCTTCGTATTGGTTTAAATTGCACATCGAACATATCTCTTCTCCATTAATTTTGTAAACTATACACTTATGTTTTATATATAGTACCTCACGGCCGCTAAGTCTTAGTTGTGCTAAGTTACTTATGATTGGAAGAGGTAATTTTAAGTTCAGATATTCCTCTCTTTTAGTAGAGTCAAGGTTTTTTATGTGCTTGTATCTCTCATTGTATCTGGATAATAGCGCTCTTACTGCATCTGAAATGAACGTTGAATCTCGGGCTATGTCAATTATTTTGGGTAAAGTTTCTGTGAGGTTGGTTACATCAATTGTTTTTAACTCGTGCATTGAGTCAAAAGTAAATTTGAAGTCATCTAGCTTGATTAATAAGGCCGTAAACCAGTTTCTATTTGACGTGTTTAGTTTGGAATCATTGAGATCTATTAATTTTTCAAGACATTTTTTGGGAAATCTATCAGAGCTCATAGTTTTTAGTTTTATTAGGTATTTTAAGGCGTTTTTTAAGGTTCTTATACTTAGTTTCGTAGTTCCTGTTTCTAATCTTATCATATAATTTGGAGTGCAGTCTGGAAGACGAAGTAGTTGTTTGAAAAAGTTTGATTGAATTTTATCTATGGTGTCGCTATGTTGAAGTCCCCATATTCCGCTACTGTACAAGATTGTGGAGGATACTATGGCATTAAATAATTTTAGTCTAGATTCCCAATTGTCTAGTTTGGTAGCAATCATTGAATTCCAGATGGATCCCAGTGCAATCTTTGCTTTAGAGTAGAATTGGTTTGCTGCAGTTCTGAAGGATCCGGAACGACTGAAAATTACTCCTAGGTAAGTATATTGATTCACCATTTCTAGTTTTTGGGAATTGTATTTGAAGCTTCTACATTTATTGCTGTTCCTTCCTTTACTAAATTTAATTATTTTGGTTTTGCTTATGTTGACGGTTAATTTGTTTAATTTACAATATGCTTGTAAGGTGTTTAGCTTGTGTTGAAGTTCTACTGCATCCTCTGCAATCAAGGTCAGATCATCAGCAAATAGGAGAGCTTCCATCTTAGTTTCTATATTGTAGTGGCCTTGTGTTTTAAAATATTCTATTATATCTGAAATAAACAGAATAAACAAGGCTGGACTTAATGAATCGCCCTGCAATACACCTTGTGTAATTTTTATTTCACTTGTTTTAGAGTTATCATGCAGCCTGATTCTCATAACTGCTTTATCGTAGAAGTTCTTTATTGTTTGGATAAGATAAGAACTGAGTCCCAGATCGAATAATTTTTGCCATAGTAAACTATGTACTACTGAATCAAAGGCCTTCCGGAAATCTATGAATGCTACGTATAATTTACCTTTAGATTTAGATAAAGCTAAGGTAATTTTTGTTTGGAGGATGAAAATGTTATCTTCTGTGGATCTAGCAGCTCTAAAACCATTTTGACACTCAGGTAGTATGTTAGTGTGTTCGGCCCAGTCCATTATTCTGTTCGAAAGAATTGCAGTGAAGATCTTTGTTATTGAATTTAAGAAAGAAATGCCTCTGTAATTTGACGGGTCAAGTGTATCACCTTTTTTATAGAATATTAATACATCTATTTTACACCACTCGTTAGGTACTGTTCTGGTTTCCAATATTTTGTTGAACATATTGACTATGAAATTTTTCCATTGCATACTTATCTTTTTCAAAAAGTTGTTTGTAACGCCATCAGATCCGGGAGATTTGTCGTTTTTACATTTCGTTAGGATAGTGTGAAGTTCTGCGTATGTGATTTGTTTGTCAAGATCTGGATGTCTGCAATCAAAAAATGTAGTGTTTTGTTCTCTTGTCTGAGGGTTCAGATCTTTGCAGTATATTTCCCATGAAGAAGCTAGAATTGGGCATAATAGAGTTTGTTTTTTTGCAAAAGATTTGTAGGTTTGCCAGAAAATTTTTGGAGATTTTGATTGTGATAGTGCAATTTTGGCTTTTTGTTTATATTCGTTTTTGCAATTTTTTACCATTTTTACGTAGTTTTTTCTGGATTCTAGGTAAATGTGTTTATCTTTTAAATCTTGTCTATTTTTCCAAATTTTAAACATTTTATTTACATTGTTTTTTGCAGTCCTTAAATCTCGATTAAACCAGGCTTTATTTATTTTGGTCGATCGTCCATACGAAATTGATATCATCTCCAGGTCTTTCGCAGCAGATTTGATTGATCTTGTGATTTCTAGTTGCATATGGTCAACATCAAAGTCATTTTCTTCTTCATTTGGGAATAGTTCGTTCATCTTATCTTGAAATTCAAGGTGTAATGCTTGGTCCCATATGAGTTTCTCAGTTTTTGATTTTTGTTGTTTATTATATACATGTGATTTTTTTATTTTTACATTTAGGGTTAGTTTCAATGGTAGATGGTCGGAAAGTCCTACATTCATAACCTTAAGATCTATTATTACGTCGGTGTGTGATAGTTTAATCCAAACTAGGTCTATAACGCTGGACCCGTTATTGCCCAAAAAGTGAGTTGGCCGTCTATATCTGAAGGGAGCCTGCCATTTAGGACTACATATCCAATTTCTTCGAATTTTTCTACTAGAAAAGATCCCCTTGAGTTTATTAAGCTATCTCTCGATTTCCTTTCACATTGGGCCATTGTGCCTTGAATATGGTTTTCATCTAGTTGATTGAGTAATCCGATACGTGCGTTAAAATCGCCTCCTACTATGATTGGTGTGTTGGATTTTGATTCGATATCATTTAAAGTTTCTATCAAGGTCTCAATTCTGTCTGAAAAATATTCAGTTTTTATATAAACGCACGCTATAATGAGTTTCGTTTGTCCTATAAAACATTCAAAAATTATCCACATGTCACTCGTGTTTAGCATTTTCAAATTTTGCACTGTGTTTACGTTATATAAGGTTATGAGACCGCCACTAGCTCTACCTAAGATTTTATTTTTATTTGCGCGACTTACTAAATACTTAAATTCGCTGTACTCGCTTGGTAATTTGATATTTTCTTTATATTCCCAAGTTTCACAAACACATATGATATCGCACGATTTTAGAAGGTTTACGTTTTCTTCGATAACAATGTCATATAAATTTTTCAAGCCATGTATATTCCAAAATATCACCTCCGCGCAGTTTTCGTATTTTAACGGGTGACTCACTGAAGAGTTATTACAGGTTAGGTTAAAATCGTTGTTTGCTCGAATGTCGATAGTTTGCGCGGATCTTAGCCATATCTCGTTTGTTGTTATTGAATCAGGGATCGGTTCGAAAAAGCTGAGAGTTGAGGTTTTGCGACGTTCTCCCGGCGTAGTCTAGATTTGGATCCAAGTTGTTAGATGCGTGATAGCGCGCTTGTGTTTCTTGTGTGGCTGTCAGGCCGCGTCCTTCTTTCCACTTATAAGTGACACCCTCTACTGTAAGTTTCTGGTAACCTATGACGACTGCTTTACCTTCGTCGCGAAACTAGAGAGCCGATTTCCTTATGCTATTTTGTACCACCCTTTCTTTCAGCGTGAGATCTGCATTTATATATGTGTCGCTGCCTTTTAATTTGTACTTATTTTTAAGGATAGTAAATTTGTCTTCCATTGAGAGCAATTTAACCAATATCATGTTTTTACTCGCGTTTCTTATTTTTGATGTCTCTTGTATTTTAACCTCGATGCCGATTTTGTCACGAATGAAATCCGTGACTGCGTTTTGCGTGTTATCGTCCGGGAAGTTATATCCGCTTATAATAATGTTGCACTGTTTAATAAGTTTTTCTCGTTTCTCCTCTTGTTTCTCTAAGAACGCAATGGATCTTTTTAGGGCGGTTTTTTCGGACTCCCATACCTGTTCAGCTTCGCGTCTTTTTGATTGTTCTTCTTTTAGATCGCGTTTTAAATCATTTATTTCTTCAAGGGCGTGTCTGATATTAGCATACTCTTCCTTACACTCTCTTATTTCCTCCGTTAGCTTGTCGATTTTTGCACATATCGTGTTGGCCCATTTCGGCACTTTGTCTGCACTTTCGAAGCTTAGTTGTGTTTGCGATTGCGTTTGCGTATTGTTTTTACCCGCGTTAGGCCGTCTTCCCGAGTTCGGTCCGCCCATCATGCTGAACGATGTTCACTTTGAGGTTAAGTTGCTTTAAAACAGTAATTTCATGTATTTTTTCCAAATTTCATTGTATTATATTGCTAAGATGTTATAAAACCATCAGAGCTCCGGCCTACGTATGAATTTTTTATGTCAGAACAACAATTTTACAAACTTTAGCTTAAAGATAGGCGGAGCTCACACGAGTACGTACTTTCACGCGCCAAGCCAAACCGGAAGTCCCTTATCTATTTAAATTAACAAAAACCTATCTGGCCCCTAAGAAATTGAAAAATAATTCTTTTAACTTTGTTAATTAATAATGGAGGGTTTAACATAAAAAAAAAAATAATGGAGGGTCAAACAGAAGTATTATCATTTCGTTTAAAGGATGGCAAAAGCTATTAAGCGATACTGTATGTAAGGTAAAAAACAATATTTTAAGAAGTATGTAAAATATTACAAGTCCTTCTCTTCCAAACGCGTAAATGAATAAAACAAAATAATAAGTTCTAATTAAACATTAGTTTTAAATCAAAATAATTGCCCTGGCGTAAAGATAATCTATAATTTATTAAATAATTATTAAATATTTTATTATGTAATTATTTACTTATATTTAATTGTATTTATTTATATTAAAATATAATTTTATGTAATTGTTAGTATTCAACTTAATTGGTTTAAAATAAATAGGTAATTTAAATTTAAATAAAGGTCATTGCTTTTAATTATAAGAATTGTAATTGTTATAGTTGATAGAGTATTTTTTTTTTTAATAAAGAATTTTAATCTATATTAATAAGTGTTTCACAATTAAACTACACTAATTGACTCATTTTTTATATAAAAGTTTACTGTTATTTTCTATCAATTGATTATATGTCCGTAAGGTGGCGCTGTACGGAAATAGTAAATTTCATATTGCTCTACAATAGTTATTAATTTTTAATAGTTTATTTATCATAAAGTTTCTATATAAGTATTGGAGTTTGTTTTGCGACTCAACTTTACCGCTTGCGTATATTACATTCCACGATCCCCGTTGGGATTATAATTCTGTAAGCGGATTATAAAAGGTGCACAAGAGGTGGTATATATAGATGTACCTGACTACTGAATTTTCTCCACGTGCATGTGTTCAAGGTAAGTGTTTTAGTATTATAATGGTGAACACGTGGTAGTATATATAGCTATATCTGACTACAGTATCTCTCTCCATGTGCGTGTGTATGAGTGTATTAAGTTATGCTTATATCATAGTGACTCTATACTTGAACAAATTATATTAAATTATTAATAGTGTACAATCTTATATTTAAATTTTGAGTATGTCGAACTGTCCGGCGTGTAAAAAAGACTTCGTTACAGGCAACGTTATAGTTTCTTGCTGTGTATGCAATGGTTTATTTCATGCAGTTTCAAATTACTCAAATCTCACAGCATCTGTGGTCAAGGTAGCGGAGTTGAAATCTAAACCTCTTATGATTTATAAATGCAAAACTTGTACTGATAAGGGCCTTACCTGTGTCAGCGAAGCATTAAATAATGTTCAAGCTGATTTATCTCATATAAAAAATACTTGCGAAACACTCAGGCCTCTTATAAAGGAAGTTAAGATGTTGAAAGGTAAAGTGGATAAGATTGAATCTTTAACTGCTGTTTTTCCATCACTGGTCAGTGATGTAGAGGCCTTGAAAGCTGCATCTCAACTTCCAGCTCAAGAAGCGTTAAGCTGCCAAAATCAAGAATCAATTATTCATGAGGTTCAAGAACGTATGTCTAAGTGCAACAATCTAATTTTTTTTAATGTTGCTGATTCAAATGATCACAGCAAAGATCATGAGTTATTATGTGACATTCTTAAGATCGCTAATATCGATACATCAACTGTTTGCCACAATAGACTGGGTGCTTTGAATGTAGGCAAAATAAGACCTATCTGTATCACTCTAAAAGATACTGGTGAAGTTCATAGGATGTTTAACCACCGTAAGAACTTAGATCAGAAGTTCTCGGCTATTAGAATTTCTTATGATAAGACAAAATATCAGCGTAAGCTCTTTAATGACGCTCTGGATGAATTAAATAAGAGAAGGGTGAACGGCGATGAAGATTTGATTTTGAAATACATCAATGGAGTTCCAACTGTCACCAGGAGCATAATATCGCAGGATCATGATAGTCATTCTCGTCCTTCTTGCTCTCATTCCAACTCTGCTTCAAAAAACTAACTGAACCAAATCATGATGGTCTCATATTTTACTATCAAAATGTCAGAAGTATTAGGAATAAGGCGGACTTGGTCCATAGTAACTTACACCAGTTAAATCTCAAAACTGATATCTTTTGCTTCACTGAAACGTGGTTACATAATGATATTTTTGATCAAGAAATTGGTTTATCAGGATACATTATATACCGATGTGACAGAGTCGGTTTACCAAATCGTGATGTGAGAGGCGGTGGTGTGCTGGTAGCGGTAAGGGACAATCTGACATCGTCGCTTTTGAATGCTTATTCGTCATAGTCTGAGTGTGTTTTTGTCAAGGTGACATCTCATCATCATTCATTTGTCATCGGATCTGTTTATATTCCTCCATCTTCACCATTGGAGATTTATCAAGAATATGCGCACCAGGTTACTAGCTTAAGGGAAACTTATCACGACAGCGAATTTTTTTTTTATTTGGTGACTACAACTTACCGAGGATCATTTGGTGTAATGATCCACTTCTGAGCTTTGAGTGTACCGGTTATGTCACGCCAGTTAGCCTATCGAGCGCTGAAGTGTTAAGAGATTTATTTGTTTTTCTAAATTTTTGTCAATATTATCCTATTAATTATAATAAAGTTTATACTCTTGATTTGTTATTTAGTTCTATAAAATTGAGTCTGATCTTAGATGAGGAGTCGCTTTTACCGATTGATGTTCACCACATACCATGTTATTTTAGATTCGATTTTCCTTTGAATCATAGTCATTCTAATTACAAATATTTTTTAGATTTCAATAATGCGAACTATGAACTTATAACTGGTATTTTGGGCAACATTAATTGGCCAAATGTTTTGTCTCATGATGACATAAACGATAACTTATCAGTATTTTGTAATATAATACGTAATATTATCGATAAGTATATTCCTAAAAAATTGGTTATTGGGACATTTCCCAGATGGTATTCTGCTGAATTGAGCCAGTTAATTATTCATAAGAAAGAGTTGCATCGTACTTGGAAGCGTACTAATAATCTAGTTGATTATATAGAATTTAAAAAACTTCGTGCAAAATGTATTCGATGCTCAAAAAACTGTTATAATAATTATATTGAAAAAATTCAATCTTACTCTCGTCATAATTTAAAATCTTTCTTTGCCTATGTAAACAATCTTAAAAAAGATAACAGATTACCGAGTGAATTGCATCACTCGGATCGCGCCGTATTTGGATTACAGGATGTCGCTGACCTATATGCAGATTACTTTGGCTCGGTTCTTTGTGATGACTCTTTACCGATTATCGATGAACCGCCTCAGCCATGTATACTTAGTCACTTTGAAATAGACCATAATGACATATTAAAGCATGTTAGTTTGTTAAAGGATAGCACTGATTCTGGTCCTGATGTGGTCCCTAGTATATTTTTGAAATCATGTATCTCGTCTTTGAGGGATCCACTTTATATTATATTTCTACAATCTATAAATACAGGTGTATTTCCTGATAAATGGAAAATGTCTTACATTACGCCAATTTTTAAATCTGGCGATAAAAATAACGTTGCAAATTTCCGTCCTATCTCGATTATTGAAGCCATTCCTAAACTATTGGATGCTATTATAGCTGAGAAGTTGTCAGATTGTGTAGGATCAATGATATGCCCGCAGCAGCATGGCTTTGTTAAAGATAGATCAACGATCTCTAATTTATTATGTTTTGTAAATGATGGTTTTGATATCATTGCCAGACAGTCACAAATGGATGTAATATATTTGGATTTCTCAAAGGCCTTCGATTCGGTAAATCATGCGAAATTATTATCTAAGCTTAAATCTTTTGGTATTGCGGGGCTTGCTCTAAAATGGATTGAATCCTATTTATCCTCACGTACACAAATCGTAAGACTTGGTAATCGGAAATCTAAAGCTGTAAGTGTTAAATCGGGTGTACCACAAGGATTACATTTGGGTCCAATTTTATTTACCCTCTTTATAAATGATATCGAATCGGTTATAAAATTCTCTAAGTTTCTCTTATATCCTGATGATTTGAAATTGTACTGTGAGGTAAAATCTCCATTAGATTGTAGTAAGCTCCAAACCGATCTCAATAATGTAATTCAGTGGTCTTTATTAAATGGTTTAAAATTGAATAATAATAAAACTAAAATTATGTCTATATTTAGAACAAGATTTTCCACTGAATTTCAATATTTACTTTATGATAATGTTATAGATAGAGTAACTAAGTTTTCTGATCTGGGCATTAATATTTGTTCTGACTTGAATTTTGACGATCACCTAAATTATGTCATGGTTAAAATGTTTAAATCACTTGGGTTTATTACTAGAACTACAAGGAGTTTTTCATCGATTGACTCAATAGTTCACTTATATAAAACATTGGTCTTGCCAACTGCAATGTACGGATCGCTCATCTGGTCTCCATATACTTATAATGGTATCGCAAAACTTGAATCTGTACAACATAGATTTTTAAGGTACATTTCTTATAAGTCTGGTCAACCTATGATGTTTGATAACCACGACTATAGTGAAATTTCAAGCAGATTCAAGTTATGTACTGTAAAATCTTTACACGATCTACATGATTCAATCCATTCTTATAAAATTTTTCATCACATAGTAAATGTACCTGTACTTTGGGACATCTATTCGCATAGGCAGATGAGTTATCCGATTAGGTCGAATATAATGTATGATGAAGTAATGTGTAGACAAAATTATATTTTTTACTCGCCTAAAGCTAGAATGTTGCGGTTATGGAACTCGATGCCTAACTGTATTCGAGAGGAATTAAATTTCTTATCGTTCAAAGCCATAGCACGTCATAAATACACCCGTTATTACTAATTATTACTTAATATTTATTTTCTTAGTTTTTAATATGAAGAATCTTTATCAATCAAATTTCAAATTCTGTTAATGTTTATTACAAATATGCTTATTGAACTGCTACATTATGTTAACTTTTTTTTTTGCGCCACCTTCACGTTTATATTTTTCTTATTACGTTATGTATAAGGATCTTGTATCCGTTTATTATATAATAAATAAATAAATAAATAAATTAAAATAAAATTTAAAACTCACATCTATTCTTCTCCTTAATAAATTATTAATTCCATAACGACCTTTCATTATATCTTAAAAATCATTAAAATTTTCAATAGATATAAATGTGAATTTTACTCTGTAATAATTGATTTAAATTAATCTTCATTTATTTGCTCATTCGGATTGATTTTAATTTGCGCATTGTAGCACTTCACAATTAAATTCATTTTAAAATCCGTAATTTTTAATCACTTTTCAAATTATATTGTTAAGTTAAATAAAATTAGATTTTAACTAATTTAATTTAGTATATACAACAGCAAATCAGTTATTATTTATGTTTGTATTATTATTGACATTATTTTTCCTCCATCTCTTGTAACTTTGCAGAGCCTTTTTCGCGCAATAGACGTTCCGTTCAACTCGCTTAAGAACTGACCCTGACCCTACAAAAATATTCTGAAGATATATAAATCAAAAGATTTTTATCTCAGCTTTCGAATGGTGCGATTATTTTTAATCTATTTTAAAGGCCGAAAAAATAAATTGAAAATTCAAATCAATTTTCCTCAAAGTGTGGCACTTTTTTTTAAATTAAATTATACCAATCGAAAGAGGGACTTAGCTAAGTTGAAATAGTCAAATATAATAAATTCACTATTAGAAAATTCTTCTTTTAAGCATAAAATCTCACTAACAAATTCTGAATAGACTGAAGTTGGGGATGCAGGTGGAATATATACTGTGTACACTATATACGATGTGCATTAAATCTTAATTTTAACACACTCCAATGAGAAAGAATGGACTGCAATCGATGAAGCTAATAATTTATTATTAAATGCAATCAGAACGCAACCACCTCTTCTATCTGTATTAGTTGCACTTACTGTGTCCAGTCTAAATGTATTAAAACCAAGCAGGCAAATCTCTGTATCCGATATAACACGATGCAGCCATGTTTCCGTAAACCATATAATATCCGGAATCTTGGTTAACTGGTGGAGTAAAATGTCTTACCACCCAAATCAACATTATTTAGTTTTTTGGTGATGAACTTGTTCTTGATCCGGATGGAACAGATAAATTAGCAATTGTAGAACTAGTAGTAGTATTTAAAATAATCGGAACATCTTCAAAGTATTTAATGAATAAACTCTCCTCACCATCCTCACTTCTCTTATACAATTCAGTAAGGACATTCTTAAAGTGAGGCTGCTTGGCGGAGTACTTGGAGTCAATGATTTTTCTATTATTAAAGGCTCTATGGACTCCTTACTGCTTAAAGTTGTACAAATTAGCCTTAACTTTCTATTACTGAATGCACCAAGTCAGCTGTGCCGAAGATTAGAAAGATCAATATTAACCATCCTGAGAATATCACGAACAATTTCCTGGTTCTTACTATGTATGTTCGAATCGATTACGTTAAATAAAATCAAATTATTATTTATTGACAAATGATCCTGCACTTCACTTATTAACGACTCTTGACTCGACTGATTAAGAGTGTCACAAACTGACTAATTATTGGATTTAAAAGTCTCTATATCACGTATCAATGCAGGAATTTTTCAATTAGAGAGTCCATATTATTCACTTTAGTTTTCAACGTTTTAACATCTTTGATTAGCGATTTTAAGGTGTCACAGATCTCCTTTATAAGTGCTACATCTGCTTAAACTTTCCCTAAGGACTCACTAAAACTAGAAAAACTTTAATCAGTACAAGATTTACGTTTGAAAACCATTAAATGGTTACTTTTCAGTTAGGCAATCTTGACCTCAGATGTTGTCAATCCTCAGTAATTTGACGCTGCATGTAATAGACTGTTCTACACACAACATGCAACAATGACATTACCCGTCACAAAGTCTTTTTTGCACATACGATAGGAGGACATCGTTAATTTCACTATTACTACACTATAAAATGAAAATACAAAGTACTTAAGCTAATGTAAAAGTTACCACTTTCAAATCACTTATAACCTGTAAGTGCCGCGGTATATTGTTCATTACTTATGCACTAAAAGTCGATCCTATAACATAGTTTTTATAGAGATGTAGCAATTTACACTAATATAAACTATATAACATAACTAAATTTGGGTACATATACATATACATATACATGTACTCGGTATTTCATTCCCAAAACAACTGCAATCAGGATTAACATGAAGACGTGGGTGTACTTTTGAAATCAATAATAATTCCGGAATTCTGAGATTTATACCAAAGATTTTGTTATATAATACCTTTTAATGTTAAAAATATATCTTAGACTATTAGACTTAGACTATTTGTTTATTTGAGAATAATTAATATTTAAACATATAAATAAAAGGTACAGCAAATTTTGCATGAATGTACCTCACAGCGCCATCTCGAGCTTATCGAATAATAATAAATAATATTTAAAATATTAATAAAAATTATATCTTCATAATGCAAATCATTAAAGTTGTATGATTTCTTAGCCAATTTTCCACTGCGAGCAATGAATTATTAATTATATATTATCGGAACACTTCATTTTAATAAATTATTAGAAATGTACGTGTTTCTAGCAAGCAATATACATGCCATATAAACTTTTTATTGTTGAAATACATATTTTTTTATGTAAATTACCTCTATAAATCTTATGGTAGTTAGCGTTGTACATATAAACATATTTTTGTCAGACTTATAGTGATATTTCATTCATATTTTAACATTAAAGACTGCTAAATTTATTTTTAGCATAGGGCTAATGCTTGTAATGTAGCAGGATTTTTACAGTTACTTTGGCACTAAAAATGGTATCTCCAGGAATTGTTTGGTCTGTATCTACATGATCGTATCCTCTCATACCCTCATTTTAATATAACATATTGTATGATTTTGAAAGTATTTTTAATAAAAGGATGACTGATTATCTTTCTTTTCACCCCTGACAAGTTTATCGCCGAGCTTTATGAGCCGACTTATGGCATTTTTAGTAAAACGATGACATGTAATACATGCTAATTTCCATATAACATGTTTTTAATTCTATTAAAAATGCTAAAAGTCGGCACATATAGCTTGGCCATGAATCTGTCGGGGGTTAAAGGAAATACAATATTGTTGGTTGTAATAAGAAAATTGGTTCATAAAAAAAATTTAGTAGTACATTCCTTTTTTGTATTTTAAAATTTATTTCGGTTCTAAAGTATAATTAAAGTGATAATTTCCATATATACAAAATTTTAATATATTCTTTAAATTTATAAGATTTCTCCACGTAACATATACAACAAAAGTTGATAGTTTTTGAGTTGAAAATTGTTAAAAATGTTATAAATGCTCATTTTTTTAATAACTTCAATTTTGTGACAGACTGTAACTGTAATTGTATCAACGTGAGATAAAAATCTAAAAAAATATAATATAATGCCATAACTTTAAGTGTTTCAGTGCTATGTATTTGAAAATAGGGCCATTATCTAATTACATTATAACGAAGTTACCCTGTAAATCTCAACAAAAACGGTCAAAAATTGACTGAGTTATCTTAGATACACGATTACATACATACATACATCTATGCATACATTTTAAGGAGGCCCTTAAATGAGTTCTGATACTCTGATACGCATAAATTTCTCTTACAACCCATTATCTACTGTATTTTGATGCATCACACATTTTGCGATGATGAAAATATAAGGCTCTCGTGTAGCGGTCGTGCCTAAAAATGACCATTTTCTGAGTTCAACATCCTCTTAAGTTAAAGTTTTTGCTAAATAACTTTGAAATCAACTCAACTGATTTACATAAACCTGGTATCATTCAGAAGATAATAACTTTAAAGGTGTCCTATAAAATTTGTGTAACAACTGGTCTATTAGCTATTCAGCTATTCAGATATTTAGATATTGTAAAAAAATTAAAAAAAAAAATTTGTTTGACGTTTGGTCAAAAATGTCTCAGCCATTGCAAATACCATGGGAAAAACCCTTAACAAACAAAAACGGTGTATATCGATAAGCATATTAAATTACTGATTAATATGAATAATTATTTACTTTTAAAGTTAGTACTTTTTAACAGTTTTTATGTTTTGAAAATTTTTTTCTTTTCTTTTACTTTAAATGCATTTTTTCGAGTAACTTTTTATAGAACGAAAATTGAATTGATTCTAAAGCTTGGAAGTGAAAGCTTCGAAATTAATCAGAGCTTTATTTTGTCACGTTGCATGATTGGTAGTAGATTTACTTTTTCTAATATTTGCTATTGTCTTCGCTAGCTTTAAGAAAATTGTTCAAGGAAATCCTATTGATGAAGGTGAACAAAGCATGGAAAGGGATGTTAAAGAAGAATTACTTGAATTTAACTAGTGAATCAACTAATCTTGATAAAACGCATGAAGAAAACGAATCACAGGCATAATAAAGGAAATCAAAGAAAAAGAAGATGGATTGTGGTAAGAAAGAGGTTTTAAATATTTCGACGCTTCAGTGAGACTCACTAGATCCTACACTGAGAAGCGATATATATAGATATATATACAAGCGATATAACTACAAATTATACAGTTAGTAATAACAAAATAATGCGTTACATATAGGAAAAAATGAGATGATTAGCACGATGTATACAAACTAATTTGTAGCAAAATCGATACAGGAACTAATAATAGTCAAACCTTGAAAATGACTGATTCAAATACAAATGTCTGGTATATTTAATAATTTCAAGAGGAAAATTCAATTTGTTCATACCTTGAAATTGTAAAACTTGATACGAATATAGGAGAAAATTGAAAGCTGAGATGGAAAATAAAAACCAAAATGATGGATGAGGATTATTTGGCAGAGAACGATTAATGGAAAATATGATAACAAATATGCAATCTGAGTACATTGGAGCCTTCACAATATCCCAATAATATTGACAGGCATGATAAGAAATGTCTGAGCCATCTATCAGTGTCTACAGCTCTAATTCTGTCTAACTAGTCTAAATCCTTGTAGATGCAAATTTTTCAAAAAATTTTCAGAAAATTGATTATTTAAAACATATAAAAATCTACTTCTAGGAGAAATATTAATAAAAATTAAATAATATAATATTAATATAATATAATAATAATAATATTAAAAAAAATTTTAAATTAATAAAAATTACTCAAATAGTCTGGGTAAAATGTTGACATTTGTCTATTTACATAATATTAATCTAGAATTGTAATAAAAATTGAGACTCAGCCTACAATTTATATTCAATTAATTTAGATATATAAAAGTTTTAAAACGTTTTATAAAACTTTTCTCTCCATCAGTCGGAACGTGGTCGGTAACGATCATACTTTTAGCTCGAAGGAAATGTTAGAAATCTTCTCGATTACGTCAGAACTTTATGTTATAGAAGCTGTAAAAAAGTGATCACCAATACTTAAAAAAATTGAGAATGAGAAAAACAAGCTTAAAAGAAAACTAGAATGATTTATATAGGAACATAAGGAACACTTACATTTACATGTAATCAATATATTAATGACGCGGCCGAAAACTGCGAAGCATGAAGTTTATCCTATATTTGACATTATAGAACACGAATATAAAAATTTGATATTTAATTATTCTTGTTTATAGCTTATGACTTAAGCTACAACTATAATAAAGTAAAATATTAATAAGTATTGATCTTCGAAATAGAAGAACAAAAATATAGCTTTGAGAAAGAAAATAATCTAATGTAAATGTCAAGTAATAGTATGTGTATCGGTGCAAAACTTTCGGCCAAAGAATCGATCCAATGCGTGCCTAAGCTTAGATTCAACAAATATAGAATAAAATAAGAATTACATAGTACACATTTCTTAGATTTTTTAACTTAATGTCTAACGAGATACCTCATAAATCACTTACAAAGCTGGGTGTAATTATTATGATACTATAAACACGAATTTATTGAAACCCTAATATTGAAGATATACCCTTTTATATGGCGCAAAAATAATTTCTTATTCCTAATTCTTTTATATTCAGTGACGGACATTGTATACATTGCTCTATCTAGAAAATAAAGAAATGACGTAATTTATAGTTATTATCAGGTATATTTATACTTAATTCTTATAAAAATCAAACTTAAACATAAAGAATGAAACATCAATCATAATGCATAAATAATATTATGTACAAAGGCATATACTGTATTTAACAATAACTTTGATAACAACTTTTAATAACAACTTTTTAAGATATAATAAAAGCAACTACTGTTAAAATTTTTTTATATAAGTTCATTTTTCGATATATAAAAAAAATTAAAAAATATTATTAAATTAACAATTATTTTTACAAAAATTAAAGTAAGAAAATTAAAAAAAATATTGTTAATTACTAATAAAAAGTACTTAAAAATTTAGAAAACTTATAATAATGAAGATTCCAAGTTTAATCAATTATTTAATAAATATTCTCTGCTTTATATTTAAATTATTCAAAACGGTGGAATTAATTGAAAACTGCTATAATTAGTATTACAAATAATTATAACAGATTTTTAATTATTTATTTTAAATGAAAACTGTTATTTTAGTAGAAGTTCATCTTATTAATATGATTATAGCATTTTATATACTGAGAAAAAGTTCAGATTAAAAATTACAATAGTTTTTCAAAGCAATTGCAGATTGAGAAACTAACGAAAATTACTATAGTTCCAGTAAAATTAACCATAATTCTTGAAACATTTATTATAAGAATATAAATTTTAATATAAATTATATTAATTTTCCTCACTGTAGCAGTCTGTGATTTCTTTATAAGTAATTATTCTAATTTTTATACAAAATTTCTCGTCATATATATATTGTATCTTACTAAAAATATATATAAGGTTATTTATATTCCAGTTTTTCGATACTGTAATCATAATAATTTTGTAAGTTAATAGTGTAAACAAAATTAAAAAATGGTTTCTTCTAACCCACATACTCTTACTCCCCCTGGTTAGTAACTTTACTTCCTTCACATGTTCGAATATTCTTATTCTTCTTTAATATTCTTAATCTTCTTATAAAATATTCTTTTTGTCCATTCTTTCTTCTCTTCCCATTCCCCTTATTACGCTACTGTATTTTTCATATCCATAATAATTTTTTTTCAAAATAAAAAAATTCTTCACTTTAACTTTTCCATCCATCATGCGTATTTTTATTTTCCTCATTTTGTCAGTCTGTGATTCCTTTATTAGAAATTATTGTAATTTTTAATATAAAATTTTACTCCGCATAACTTGATTTCGTTGACCAAATACTATCATCGAAAGAATTTTGTAATACACTAACAAGGAGAGCAGCATATGTCTGAGAAATGGATCGTACCTAACTTGTAGGATATATTTTCTAATATCAAAATACAAAGAAGCTTGTAACTTCTAAACTATAGAATATTAAAATTTTCAATAAAAAGTTTAATGAAAAGCTGTGATAGCATAGATAGAATTTAAGAAAAAATACGCTTAAATCAGTTACGACGGAGCAAAGTTATATAGCTGGATTCATGCCGTTAGTTTGATTTTATTACTCGGTGATTTTCTAATATTGATTGTTGAAAATTTATCCATCTTCTCGAGTCAGATGAGAAAAGGAAAGGTAAAAAAAATTATATATTTTTTTTCATTTTTATTCGAGTTGTACAATTTTATTTATAAAGAAAATCTTTTGCAGTCTGAAAAGGGTGGCATTGACCAGCGAAACTTTACTAAAAAGGAAAGAAGGTGTTTACATTTTTTTTCACGTTTCCTTTTCTCATCTGACTCGGAAAGATCAATAAATTTTCAACAATCAATATTATATAACTATGAATTAAGAATTTGAAGACATTTTAACGAAAATTAAGCACTACAAATTTTATTTATTTTTTAGCTAAATTTCTTCAAATTCTTAATTCGATTATAACTTCGGTTCATTGTAACGTATTTAAGAGTATTTTTTTAATACTATCTTCTTAACTTACAAGGAGAACATCATTTATTTAGGAAACAGATCGTGCCCAGCTTGTAGGATATGTTTTCTAATATAAAAATATGTAGAAAACCAGAGCCGCAGACCTTAACAATCAGTTTTACAAAAGTTATAAAGCTATTAAAGCAAAATTTCTAAAAAAAGAGGCTTTACTTTAAACGCTTGTAACTTCTAAACTATCAAATTTTAATACTCAAACCGAAGTTTAATGAAAAGCTGAGATAAAATAGATGTAATTAAATAAAATACGCTCAAATCTGTTAAAAAGGAGCAAAGGTATAGCCGAATTAAAAATTCGAAGAAATCTTAAACAAAAATTGGGCACTACAAATATTATTAATTTTTTAAGTTTAATGTCTTCAAATTTTTAAATTGGTTATAACTTTGCTCCATTCTAACGGATTTGAGCGTATTTTTTAAATTATATCTATCTCAGCTTTTCATTAAATTTTAGTTTGAGTCTTAAAATTTAATAGTTTAGAAGTTACAAGCATTTAAAGTAAAGCCTCTTTTTTGGAAATTTTGCTTTAATAGCGTATAACTTTAAAAAAACGATTGTTAGGGTTTGCGGCTTTGGCTTTTTCATATTTTTATATTAGAAAACATATCCTACAAGATGGAATCGATCCGTATTTCACAAACATATGATGGTCTCCTTGTGAAAATATATTCTGCTCAAACACGGTGAATTTAAAATGATCACACTTTAAGTTATAGTCTTGTAGAGGAGAGAAAACAAAAAATGTGAGTCTGTATGAGTACGTCAAACTGATCTGTTTTACCGACTTATAATAAAACTGATAGGTCAACGTTTTCTCCTAAACGAATCGAGCGGTTGATCTGAAATTTTGAAGACTAATCAGAAACATGGCACCTCTCGAAACATTTTAAAATTAAAAAGCGCACTAAAGAGAATACAAGTTGTCAACATTGTTCTAAATACATTTTATTGACAAAAGCTTGATAATATAGAAATATTCGAATATTTTATTATTCCTTATAATTTTAAGATGTTTAATCAGTTGTCCCCCTTTCATTTTTATAAGATAAAAGTCCCCATTAATAAACAATTCGCAAGATGCGCATGTTTATGAAAATTAATGACATTTACTTCCAAGATGAATCAAGCAAATACTAATAGAATAACAGAAAGTCTATAAATAAATATTTAATTTTAAAGGTTCACCAAATCGCATATGTATTGACTATCACATTAGAAAAAAAAGTTCAATCATTTCGATCATGTTTTAAAGTCTGTATTTATTAATAAACGTAACGTTTAGTATGATTTATACTGCACATGGTACTTTTTATCTAGTGGATTTCATTTATTCATAAATTTATTCATTTTAATAGAACTTTCATTAATTATTTTCATAAATTATTAAGTGTTCTGTCCGACGTACATACATGTGATTTTGCATCTGTCCTATTATTAAACGGTATAGACTCCTTATTTAACTAATATTAATCACTTGAAACACTAGTTTTTCTTACTACAAACAGCAATAAAAACGATCTTTAGTCAATATAATTGCTATATTTATACCTTAGCAAGCATATATAACTATCTATTGATGTTGATATATAACCTGTAAACTATACTGTTTAAAGTTATCTTTTTAGTTAGTCTAAAAAACGGGTATTGTTCTTTAATTTATGCATCTAAAATATATTAAAATAAAAAACATATTCTTACATATACTTTAATTTCTGATCGTTTGATTTAAAACAATTATTTTAAAATAACATGCATTTTTTTCGCTATCGAAAGATTTTTTTCAAAAAACCTAAAATAACGTATTTTTGGTAGATTATTATGACATTTATATATCGTAAATATTATTATTTACGATGTCAAGTATAAAATGGGGCGAATTTATTAAAATTTCGTTGAAATTTCTATATTTAGTTCCGTTTAATAATACACGATTACTAAACAACTGGGACATTGGTTACACGATCGTTTGATAACACGTACTCATAAGACACTTAGTTTTTGATTAATATTATTTATACAAAACATTTAAATTGAATTGTTAAGGCAGTTAATGATTCAGAAAGAATACGCGCTTCAAATGATGTAAAAATTTTCATCACTTGTACTTACTTATATTCATTATTCAGAGTGAATTAAAAAAATGTATGAAAAGCGTTTATTAACATCAGGGACGTTTACATTATTTTTAATTAGTCGCCAAAATTTCAGATGAATCAGTCGAATCATTTGCGACAAAACTTTAAATTGCAAATTTTTTAAATATCGGTAAAACAGAACAGTTTGGTGTACCCTTATAGGTAAAAAATGGTTCATATACAACAATGTACATTTGTGTGCGTTTGGCAATATTAGTATCGCAACAATTAAACATTCGCGTGCGACTATATTTGTTGTAAAAACTTGTACACTAATGTAAATTTATAGATTATACGCAAATTTGTGAACTGACCGGTATAATAACTAATGAGTGGAAAAATTTGGCTTCGTATAATAATATAATATTATTATAGTGTATTTCTATGTATAGATAACATACAGCTTTATTTTACGTTTTATTCTCGACATTTTTCGCCCTTTTAAAACTATAATGTTATATAAAAATACAAAAAAATATGTTTACATTTATACATTAATACGTTTGTACATTTCTAATTTTTCTTTTTTATTGCTACATTTGGTTTTATGTATCTAGCTGTATTTACTTTTTCCCTCTATAGCCTTGTCTGTTTTTCAAATTCCCTAGTGCATCTACAAATTTCTTTTATCGGTTTATCCCTGAAAATTACTTTTCTTTCTATATCTTATTATTGATATTTTTCTACCTTGTTTGAAGCCCCTTTTTGTCTATTCCCTCTACCCATTCCCTTTTAATTTTTCTTATAGTATCTCCACATTTTTAAATAACCTGCATTTATTATCCGTGAACTTTTAATTTTCTGCTATTCTTATGTTTCCACACCGCGTATTCTTTCTTCATTGTCCCTACTTATATCTGTTTTTCATTTTTTGTATTTTTCTCGATACCTGGAGTTATTTGTCCTATTCCAATTCTTTAGTAGTTCTTGCTCTATTTGTATTTGTATTTATCTAAGTGTATTTTCTTCTTCTATCTTTATTTTTACTTTATCTTTTTCTTCTAATATTCCCCTTAGACCCTTCCTATCTCCTACATTATTAAACAATTTTTCTTTTTTTCTTCCATTCTGAGGGGAATCATTTACAATTCCTTCTTCATATTAAAATATCTTAAAATATTTCAAAAAGTCTCTCTTCTCCTATTTCTTTTATGTCTATTATGTATTTCAAATCGCTTTTCCAGTTGCTTATTTCCAAGCTATGCCTTCCCGCTTCCATTATATACGCCGTATATACGCCGGCGTATTTGCGCGTAATCCCATTGCCATAATTTTTACGTATTTATTTTGTACTATTTCTATTTCCTCCAACCTTTCCCACCCTCAGATTTTCACCCCGTAACAGCGTCCTAGCTTTATTATAGTGTCAAATAGGTAATGCTTCATACTTTTAACGTGTATTGTGCCCTTATTTTTTTTTCTTGAACCAATCTCCTAGGTATTTATATTCATTGATTACTTCAATCTCCTTATCTCTAAATTTCCACCTCTCATTTTTAATATTTAGCTTTGAATTTTCTATTCCAAAAATGCTTAAAGTAAATATCGATAAACATGGCTTTGCGGACTAACAAAATCGACGCATTTAATCAAACAGCTTTAATTTCAAATTAAGTTTTAATAATAATGTAAACTTTCGAGAATGACGTTTAAATTGTCTGGATTTGGGTTTTACATAGAATTATTTATTTTGTTAATAATATTATTAACCTACATTACTATATATCGGTAACGATCGAATATGTTTTTCCTTAAAAGTTAAACTTAATTTACAAGGCAATGATGATTTATGAATTAAAGTAAGTAATTAATATGGAAATTAATTAATTATTAGCAATCCTGATCGAATCAGAGACATTCGTTACATTGCTTTGAAAGTTTCTACTCATGAAAACAATTTTTATTCATACAAAATACATTTGTCTCGCATGTGAAGAAAAAAGTTTTTTCTCCCTATCTTATTCATGCGTTAATTAAATATTAAAGCAAAAGTATTCATAAGTTCGCACGACATGGAGAAAACAAATTTTTTTTTGTATGTAGTAAATGGAGAAAAGGTTATCAACTTTTGCAGCATTGGTTTTGCAAGGTAACGCAATATTTTTGATATATTTTGGATTTAAAAAATATTTAAGGCAACTTGTGTAAATATTGAAGGTTACGTTAAAACTCAAACTTTATAGAATTGATTGTTTAAATTGTACTAAAAATTATATTGGTGAAACTATCAAGATAAGAATTTAAGAAGATAATTATAGCTTATAACCATTTATATACCGTTATACATATAATTATAACTGATAATAATATGAATATGAAGAAAAAAATATTCACGGTAAATTTAATGTTTATGTTAAAAGGAATTCATATTTATAATTATAAAGATAATGTTAATTTGCACCACAAAACATCGTAATTAAACCATAAAATCCATTATTTGATTGCATAAGTATAGTAGATTGACATTTGTACAGGGCAGTTGTTTGAGAGAGTAATGGGAGATAATAACGCTTACAATATTTTGAAAAAGACAGAAACTTCCTTGAAACGTCAATTAAGAAATTAACGGTCGGGTTTTTCAGTAAATGTTTTAATGGTATGGGTAGTTTTTGTGCTGTTTCTTAATTAAAGCTAATACTTTTCAAAGAAGCATTTTCGTTAATGGAAGTGATGTTAATAATTAAAACTGTTTTGAGAATTTGTATTGTGCGATGGTCAGGGCAAAAGCCTAATTTTTTTATTTTATTTAATCTTTATTAAGTTTTGTTTAAGTTTTCTAAGTTTTACTTTTTTTATAATTAATGGACTGCAAAACCGAAATAATTGTATTTTAATTTATATTATTGGTTAGTCGAATTATAAGAATAAATTATGAATTTATGGTACACTCCCAAAAATGATTTCTTAATGCAAGCGGAATTCTTCTCAAATATGCGCCAAAAAGAAATCCACTTTAATGTTAAATAATTCTTCTGTTATTAATATTAATAATTAGCTTTACGATTATTTCGTGAAATAAGAAGCATAATCCTTTCAATTGAAGAATCATTTTTTTTGGCGCACATTTGAGAAGAATTCCGCTTGCAGTAAGAAATCATTTTTGGGAGTGTAAAACAAAAGTAAATATATTAAACAACTCTTACTCTTCGATAATTAGAACTTTTAAGGATTGTCATCGTATGATATGATTACATCTATCGCTTATATGGTATTTTATTGCATCATTAAATCACTGCCAAGTATATATATATATGGGTAGTTCTCTGTGAAATCAAAGATGAAAAAAATGAATATTGCTATAACTGTGGGAATATGTTTTAGAGGTATCCAGTAGTCCTCCTGAATTTTTTTAGATTTTTTCGAGGCCATTATTTTAAGTTGCGGAGAGTCAAAATTTGACATTTTAGCACTTCTTTGCATATTCTATGACCATTTTCATCAATTTGTAGCACCCAATATAATTTAATAATATAATTTTAATATGAAATTCAGCACACAGTTAGATTATTAACAAACGAAGACGCCTCTTCTCTTATTTTTTCACATACTGTTTTATTTACAAATTAATTACTAATAATCACGATTGCCGATAAGGTAGGGAGGATAAATATTGACTATGGCACCCCGTTAATGATTTAGACCTACTCTGGAAATTTATAGGCAGCTTCTGACTATAGAAAGACATGTTTTATAGACAGCAGTAGATTTCCAGAGTCCGGAGCAGAATTGTTGATTTTCGCTATTTAAGGTTTAAATGGCTTACAGGAGTGTGACAGCGTACATTCATGACTTTAAAAGTATTTTTAATGAAAAATTCAGAAAATTTTACAAAAAAAGTCATACTTATATTTTTAGTGAAAAATGCATCCCCTGGGAGCTAAAAATTCATGAAAATGGGCGTATAATACAAAAAAGTGCTAAAATGTCAACTTTGACTCTCTGTAACTTAAAATAATGGACCAGAAAAAATCTGAAAAAATTCAGGAGAACTACTGGATACCTCTAAAACATATTCCCACAGTTATAGCAATATTTATTTTTTTCATCTTCGATTTCACAGAGAACCACTAATATATATATATATATAAAAAGGGTCAAAATAACTATGTTTGACCTTGAATATCTCAAAAATTATTAAGTTTGTTTTATTAGATTTATATATTTATACAATTTACTATTAAAATCTATATATAGTTATTCAAAATAGTATAAGTATTAAGTAATATACGAGAGTGCGAATTCTTTTTAAATATGCTACATGAAGAACATCTGTTTGCTCTAATGTGATTCTTTTATAATCTAACGGATTCTTCTATAATCGAGCGGTATTTCTTTTTGTAAAAAATGAGATAGTCCAATTTAAAACATCAATATTCTAAAATCAATCAAATCCCTCTTGATTCTAAAGGATTTGCATTGAACCAACTGGATTTTCTTTTTTAGGCATATGTAACAAGAATTCAGCATAGATCAACAATCTATTTTTTTCAGTGAAGCGAAAACAAAAAAGAATGTGTCTGAAAATTATTTTGCACACGAGTCACGTATTCTATTTTCCTATAACGAGTGCAGAAAATTGGATTTCCCATGCCTGATTATCGTGCATAAAATGATACATTTCGTTACGTGTTTCGGAAGCGTAAAATGGGAATATCATTTGTATGCGCAAAATTAAATTTGCATTCAGCATTTTGTGTACGCAAACTATAGGCATGGCAAATCCAATTTTGCGTAATGAGTTAGGAAAGA
The DNA here is from genome assembly GCA_026168455.1 of Theocolax elegans. Lineage (NCBI taxonomy): Eukaryota > Metazoa > Arthropoda > Insecta > Hymenoptera > Cerocephalidae > Theocolax > Theocolax elegans. Next base: position 69,935,336 of record CM047428.1, on the reverse strand, counting down.
ATATTTTACTGATTACCATACAGTATGCAAGAATATATTATGTAAGTATTCAAAAATAATTGATAATATATATCCATGTAACATTTTACAAAAAGCAATGTACCATGTATTCTATATATGTAACGTTAATTTAGTATATTCGAACAATCACAATTTTTTTACAAAATAAATTATGTATATCATTTTCAAGTATGAAGAAAAGAGACAAATACAAATAAAATGTTAAAATTCGTTTTGTTATGTTCCGTTGAGAGTATAATATGCAAAGTCATGGATGTTCAATCATAAAATATCCCCTGTATCATTTCATGTATTAAGTACACATACGCGAATGACACGTACAAGTACATATCATTGTATGACGCCATATGGCGCGTTACAACGAGTCTGTAAGGGTTAATATATCAAACAGTACAATAAAGTTGCAAAAGGGGTTATTTGGTTTTTAATATTTATATAGCAAAAGAATGTTTGTTTGCAGTTTTTTTAAATTTATGTATAATTATAAAAAACAATTAGTAAACTATATGTATATGTATATATACATCTCGTGTTCACCATGTTAAAAATGTATTCTATTTCTCTCTCTCTCTCTCTCTCTCTCTCTAGATAGGGGTTTATGACGCCCGACATAATAAATTTGGATCTTCCGACTGCTTCCCACCACTGGTTGGGGGTGGGCGGTTTATGGAGCCCGGGCTCCATAATCTAAACCTCTCTCTTGCACATTAGAAACTAGGCATCTTTCTTCTCTGTTTTGGTCGTCATAAACCCCTACTAATAAATCTATATATATATATGCGATAATCCACGTGAAGGGGTATGATCAAAATATAAAATGCACCAAATTTTAGGTACACACCGGAATTGTTTTTCAGAAAAATGAAAAAATTTTGTAGATATTGGAATCTGTTTGAAAGTAATTCTAACCTCGAAATGTCAAAAATTTTAAGATTTTTCAACACACGCTGTGTTTACAGGTATTTCTCTCAAAATTTATCAACATTACATGTAACATTAGTTGCTAATTATGTCTATAATTTAACTTTCTGGGTTAGAATTTTAAATCACAAAGTTAATAACTCATAAACTTTATGTCAATATTGAACTTGAGAAAATTATAACTTCCTCGCAATTGATTTTTTTATCCAAAAGTTTGAAAAAAAAGCTTGAAGTAAGGCATTTTAAACGGTCTGCAGCTTATGAGAGACCTTCAATTCTATATAATGTTATAATAATTTAAAGAAACACAAAATTTTGTTAGTAATTTAAATGGATGTTACGATGTTATAAATTTTCAAAATTTTTTGTGTTTCTTTAAATTATCAGAACTTTTTATAGATTTGAAAGCCATTCACAAGCTACAGACCGTTTAAAAAGTATTGCTTCAAGCTTTTTTTTAAACTTTTGGATGAAAAAATCAATTGTGGTGAAGTTACAATTTTTTCAAGTTCAATATTGACACATAGTTTATGAGACTTAGACCTTGATATTATAAATTCTAACACAGAAGGATAATTTCTTGAGACAGTTCGCAACTAACGAATGTTACATGTAATCTTATATACAATAAAAGCTGATAGATTTTGAGTTAAATAGCGGTAAACACAGCTGGTGTAGAAAAAAAACTTGAAAATTTTAACGTTGTTAGGTTAGAATAACTTTTGAACAAATGGATTAAAGTAACTAAAAATTTTGATCGGACCACTTGATGTGGAATGCTCCATATATTATCAAATTTTCTTAAAAAAATGATAAAAAAATCTAATAACGAAATTAATGTACTAATTATAAATAATAACCATAGCCGAAACATAATTGAATAACTCAAAAGTTGTGTGAACTTAGATTTGTGTTTCTGTAAACCATTGAAAAAAGTCCACCACACACCGAAAAAGTATCTAAAAATTACTTAACTTTTTAATTGAAAAAGATAACGCGACTGATAATATACTCTTTGAAAAAATGATAAATTGTGTTTAACCTCAACATATTGAGTAAAGATAAAGATCGATTACTTATATTTTTAACACTCAATCAAGCACCTGTCTTTTTATCAGTCACCTAATATGATGTACAGAATTGATAAATGTCAAAAAAACACACGAGTCTTGTCGACTCGGCAACCTAAGCAATTAAACCTGAAACGATTTATTCGATTTGGGTATAACCAAAACGAGGTAGAAAAAGGTGTAAAAGAAAAGAGCATGTATTTACCCTGATCCATAAATTACGATTGAGCTTGCGATAAGGATCGTCGTGGTCGAGGGGAGCCCAAATAGTATCGGCGATGAGGCCGACGTTCGCTCGGGCCTCTTTCAGAAGCTCTTCCTGATCGTCATGCGACAGGGGCGACGATATCATTATATCCGATCATGATCATGTCAAGAAATTCGCACTTTTTTTTAACGCACTGATGATGTTTGTGTATTTATATTTATATATATTTATCTACCTAGGGTTACGAAATAAGTCTCTTTTTTCAATCTACGTACTTTTGGTTTTCTTTGGCTATGTTATTGCTTGATGCCTGATGTGTATTCGATAAGATAAATGACAGCTCGACTTTTTTCGTTTATGTATATACATATATATATGTAGAATTGATTTATTGCTTTATTCAGAGATGTTAACTTCTTTATGAAATAAAATTTTTATTTTAATATAAATTAAAAAATTTAAATTATATTATTATATTTTCATAAATTTATATTTTCAAAGCCTTAGATAGCATAATTTTAGAATCACGTTTTTATATCAATCATAATGTATAAACTAATTGTAATGTTGCATTCAAAGTTTTAATGCGAAAAGAAGATAAAGTATAAATATAAATAATTAAGATCTATGATTTATTTAAAGATTTCTAAATTTCCTTATGAAAATTAATTAATAAAGTATTTTTGACTTCTTTCAAATCAATCTTATTTTTATTTATCATATTAACAATATTATAATGTTAATTACGATAAAATTAAAATATTTGTGAAATATATCTATGTAGTATAAATTTAGAGATTTAAATTATTAACATGAATTTCAATGGATTTTCAATGTAATTATTTCTAATGAATTGGTTATTTCTATATACATAAATATTTTTTTTTTTTTGTAATTTACAGAGTTAAGTCTTTTTATGAGAAATTATATTAAATATTTAAAAGCTTGTAGAAAAATGCAAAAAAAGTAGATGACCACTTTTTATACAATTTTAGACACGGCTTAAAAAATACTCTATACATTTTATAATCCTTTTATTTAAAATTAATTTCAGATCCGTGACATAGAAGAAAAGCTCATATAAGATCCCTTTATTTATATAAGAAAATGAATGGTATATCAAAATATACTTCACTGCTATGACATAGCTTTAGTAAGATAAAAATAACTGGAAATTAAAGTTTATGATATTGCATAACTGCGTAACAAAATTCAAACCAATAAAAATTTTATTTCATTTAGATTGGAACCAGTGCCTTGGAAATTTTTAATATATAAAACACTGCCGTTACATTTACACATGTAAACCTGTACAAAATTTTTTTTTATTATTATTTCTACGTGGCATTGGTTCAGATAGACTTTAAATCACTAGTATTTTATACCATCTTTCGAATGAAACAAAGTTTTTACGGGAAATGTACCAAGTATATTTTTTTCTAAAAAGCTCTCTAGCAAATAAAATACAAAGACACTCTTCGGAGCTTTTTCAATTCCAAGAAATTTTCATAAATAACTTTGTTTCATTTGAAAGAATGAATAAAATATTAGTGATTTATATGATATTCCATTGTTGTAGATTACTTATTTTTTAATCGAAGCTTTTTTCGTCTAGTTTTAATGGTACAAAGTCTCGCGTAACGTCTACCCCACCTGATTTCAATGGGCCATCGGTAAACTTCTTTGTGGGAAATTTATTCTCTTAAATTGATTTACATAATATTTTAATTGAAAAAAAGTCACTCGAAGCTACCACCACAACCGGTACTACATTTTTTAATGGATATTTTACTGGAACTAAGTAATTAGGAAAAAGGATCGACTTAAAATTTGACTGCATCGATATTTAACACTAATGTGTGTCTCTAAAGATGTAATTTTTCAATTGAACGAAATAATTATATAGTTTTGCAGCTAAATCAGTGATTTTTTAAAAATATTATTATAATAATATATATAGTATTTGTGACTATATTAATTTTAAATTGAAAATATAACATATATGTATATAATATTTGATAAATCTCAAAATAATCTACACTTTATATTCAAAATCACATATAATAAAGCAATTGGTAAGTAAGTGTGAAAAAAATAAATATCTTATACTCAATAAAAATAAAAAAAATTTTATTAAAAAGATAAAAACTATTTGGATATAGCCGATATCTTTTATTGGGAAATGGAATGCAAAGTTTTGTTCTCCGCGGTAGTTAGTCACAAAGAAATATCACTCAACGAAAAGGCCATTTTCTTGTCTTTATCTCCTAATTATATCAAAATGCAACAACAATATATGTTTCTCAAGGTCAGTTTGCTGGAGTCAGCCACTCACACATCGAATCGTAATTTCAAAAACGTTCTTTTAACAGTGCAGTCAATCTTATATACATGCACATTATACACAAGCACGCGTGACGCGCCTCCAATAGCAGTCGCACCACTACACTGCAGAGTGCAGCCACGTTGTTTTGTACACAAAACTTTTAGATTGTCAAAAGGGTCAGTACGAGCGAGCGAGCGTATAGGATTGCCACACAACATGGCGTGATATCGATAGCTAAAGGTAAGTACATATTTTTTAATGCCTAAGTGCGTTTAATATTCGCTTAAAATAGTGTCTTTAATCAACATTGAGAAAGCTGTCAATTTTGCACATATTTTTTATATTGCGCGTCCTTTGCAGGTTATGACTCATCGCCAGTGTCAAGCAATCGCGTTCATTCATGCATTCACGGGGATGTCATGTGGGTGTTGAGTGTATATTGCGCTTTCATCCAGTGTACTTGGCTTCTGTTTTGCTCGAGTGACGTTTGATACGCCGCGTGGGCTAAGCATGGTCAATTAGATAACTTACATTAACTCGTTATCAACATATTCTTATCAACATACAAGTGAACAAAGGCGTCGCTTCGTTTAATACACTCTGTCGAGCCTCTTATTTATTGGACAACATTGATCGATTAGTCTGGGACTAGTTGTTTATTTTTTTCAATTCAATGAATAATGTTATTCGCAGCGATAGTACCCAATTGTTCAATTTGAAGATATGGTCGCGAGAGACCAAGGAAGGTTAGAGGTAATCTGTTATCATTTTGATAAAGTTAGAAAAAAATGACCACCAATTTGAGGGATGCTCCTTTGGGCATAAGATGTTTCGAATGGATTTTTGGAAGTCAAAGGATAACCAATCGATTGACATGGCACAAGACTGGTGTATTAGCTCTAACTTATTTGGCTTACACGTGTTACCATATGACACGCAAACCAATTTCTGTAGTCAAAAATGTTCTGAGTCTCAATTGCACTAACATACACCCACCACCTGATGTATTTGTAAATGGAAGCAATCGAGATACATGGTGCGATTGGGCACCATTTGGTAAGTGATTGCAATTCTTTATCTTAATCTTCTAATATTAATTAGTAATTAATAATTTAATAATATTTTGTACTCAATTTGTAGGATATATTTTTAAGTACCTACTTGTAATATACTAAAATTGTATTATCTCTTATATTTTTATAGACAAACCCGATGCTCCTGCCTTGTTAGGAACATTAGATTCTGCCTTTTTATTCAGTTATGCAGCAGCCATGTTTTTTAGGTATTTAGATGCTAATGAATCATTATTTAATGATCAAATGGTTTTGTAAAAATTTATTTTTACTTATAAATGATTTTAGTGGCTTTGTTGCAGAAAGAGTTAATCTTCGATATTTCTTAGCTCTTGGTATGCTTGGTACAGGAATTTTTACCTATTTGTTTGGTCTGGCAAGAACTTATAATATCCATAATTTATGGTATTTTATATTTGTGCAGGTAAGCATTTTATTCTACTTCTTAGTATTCCAAAATAGTACTTTGTTATATTATATTCTTCTAGTAATTGGATAATCATTAACACAAAAAATTATTAATATTATCTATTTTTAGGGAATAAGCGGAGTTTTTCAAACATCTGGATGGCCAGGTGTTGTAACCATTGTAGGAAATTGGTTTGGTAAAGGCAAACGAGGCATGATTTTTGGTATCTGGAATTCTCATACTTCGTTAGGCAACATTTTGGGTAGTTTGATTGCTGCTGATTTTGTAGAAACTGACTGGGGTTTGAGTTTTATGGTGCCTGGTGCTATTATGGGAGTAGCAGGTTTTATAATGTTCTTATTTTTGGCACCAAATCCTATTGATGTTGGCTGCACACCTCCGACTCCATACAGTTATAGAAAAATTGATGGAACTAATAGCTCTGATGAAGCAAGCGGAGGTGATGATACTGAATCAATTCATAGTGAAGAACAAGTAAGTTTACAAGATATGAATAGATTAAAAACTAATGCAACAAATTAACCTTGTATATACATAGTTTTTCTATTTTCATTGTATTAATAAATATTTAAAAGATATGTGAAAGTTTTACAAATGAGCATAATACTCAATTAAATTAATGTATTTAAATAATAAACTTTCATATTTCTGATAAATTTGCACTCTTAGTGTATTCAAAAATAAATACTAAACATAATAAAAACTAAACACAATCTTTAAAGCCAACAGCATTTAGACTGCAAGAAAAATTTTTTAAATACTTATTAAAGTGCATGCTTTTTGAAACTAAATAACAATCTCCTTTGTTTAACCTTGCACCTTAGCAAATCACCTATCGCAATATTGGTCGCCACAGTACTATTGTAGTAAGTCCATGACTTTTTATTTTATTTAAATTTTACTAAATTTTATATTTTGCTTCAGCAATTTAAATGTCAAATGATGCATTATTTATTTTTCAATATAAATTCAATGCATTTTGGTACATTCATATTCCTTATGCTTCATGATTGCATCTTTAAACTTTTTAACAATAGTATCAATCAATGTATTCCTCTAACATAAGTTATTAGACTTATTATCTTTCATAATTATGTATGTATGTTCTTTTTGTCAAAGGATGTACAAGAGCGTTCTGAAACAAGTCCTATGTTGTCTGTCAATCGTCGCACGGAGAATGCTGGGGATAGAGCTATTGGATTCTTTGACGCTATTAGTATTCCTGGAGTAATAGAGTATTCTCTTTCTTTATTTTTTGCCAAGCTTGTAAGCTATACATTCCTATTCTGGCTGCCTCTGTACATCTCCAGTTCAAGTTAGTATTTCGCTTTTTATACTTATTCATATTAAATATTTTATTAATGATTTTTTAATATATGAAAGTATTAAATAATACTCAAATACCTTTTACATGATTAAAACTATTATCATCACTTTAAATTGGCATTCCTTCATGTAAATGTTTTTAATAAAAATTATAATTTGTTATTGTATTAAAAAACAATGAAAATGTATATCTGTAACTTAAAAATTAACTGTGTTATTTATTTAATAACAAAAATAATGATAAATGATAAATATAGCTTTGTCAATGTGATAAGAAAAAGTCTGACTAAATAAGAAAAAATTTATGCAGCATTTACAAATAAAAAATTTGAAACATTATTGCTTAATTGACAAATAATTTGTAAATAATTATTTTAGCAACATATAGCGCTACTGTAAGCGCAAATCTGTCGACCCTTTTTGACGTTGGCGGAATTATTGGTGCAATAGTTGCTGGTGTTTTATCAGATTATTCCGGTATGAGTGCAGTGACCTGTGCTAGTATGCTGGGTCTTGCATGTCCGACGGTTTGTATATATTTGTTGTTGTGCAAATTCAATAAACGTCAATTACGGTTAGTTATGATTGGGAAATATTAAATGTTTGAAACTTTCATACATTATATCGATTATGTGATTGATGATGCGACAGTACATACTCGAAAGTAACGCTGTTTTAATTAAAATATCAAAATAAAGAGTTTATTTTAGTTAATTTATTGTTAGCTTAAATTTTGTAAATTTTACATTAAAAAAATACATTGTTAACGTTAATTATAGTATAAATGTTCCTTTTTAATAAGTTAACACTCAAGTTAAGTCAATTTCTAATTGCTTAATTAAATAAAAGTTTGAAATTTCAACTACCTTTGACCTATAATTACAATAAAAAATAAAATACTATTTTTATTGAACTTTCAGTTATTTTTATACGACTTCATTGGCAGTATTAATTTGGCAACAAATGTGATTCTTATGATGCTAGCTGGTCTATTAGTTAATGGTCCATATGCTTTGATCACAACAGCAGTTTCTGCCGAGTTAGGCACGCATCCTAGCTTAGGTGAGGATTCCAAAGCATTGGCAACAGTTACAGCTATCATCGACGGTACAGGTAGCATTGGTGCAGCCGTCGGCCCTTTACTTGCCGGGTTTGTTTCAAGCCGTGGTGATGCTAAAACTGCCTGGCATAATGTTTATTATTTACTTATGGCTTCAGAGGCATTGGCTTTATTGGTAAGTATTCATTAAATTTTTAATTGATTTCTATTGATTTAATAATTGTTTAGGTAATGGTTCTTAAAAATTATTATTTTACAGCTACTGTCAAAGCTGGTATACAAGGATCTGAAGCATTATGCGCAAAGGCGGAGAATCGGTTGATTTTGCACAAACTGTTTGTATTTAAGAGATATGAGATTTTAAATGCCAAATGAAGATATATAAATGTATTTTTATATTACATTATTTAGAGATTGTCTCAGGAAACAATGATAAGAGAAAATTAAGTATATTGTTGTCAAAATGTGTAATGAAACTTATTAATGTTGGCCTATCAAAGGAGTAATTAGATAGACAATTAATTATAAAAATAAATTGTATATTTCTTTGTTTTTATACGAAATTAATAATTTCCTTAACTTATCACATACTTCCATTTATCCAAAATTATATGCTAATGAGTATAAAAATATTATGGAATGCCAGCTGGAATAATATAACTTATTGAGTCTGCAAATTCACCCCATGATGCCCTATTCAGTTGGAACATAATAATCCATATGATATATGCTGTAAATGATATTATTGCTCCTATTGCTGATAATATGACATCTGAAAACAAAATATATTGTAGAAATAAGAGAACATTCATTAGTTGGACAATATCTATTTTTGAAATTAGTGATTTTGTTGTCAATAATAACAGTTAAATTACTAAAACTCATAGATATAAAAAATTAAAACATCATTTCTAACAAAAATTTGTATTTAAAATTTTTTGTTCAGAGTTGTGCGAGTTTACAATTTTTCATTAAAAAATAAAAAATACAAAGTTTATATGATGTGTATAAATCTCAAAGATTTTGTGACATTTTATTTTTAGATTAATTCAGTAATTATTCTAAACAACACTGCTTGACTTGTATATAGTTGCAGTAAATAATTGATTATTTAAAGTTAACGATTAACTAAGAATATTTACTTTAGGTATCTCTGCACATAAGCAAGTGTGACAGTTTTATAAGATATAAAATTCTTAATTAGTAAAAACTTACAAAACATGATGCAGCAATGAAACAAATTTAAATGATACTTCATACCTATTATAAATAAAATATTACTTACATCTTTTAATTTGTTTCTGCTCCTCAAAATGAGGTACTACAAATGCTTGCTTAGCAAACCAAATAGCATTTACAGCCCATAAACATGGAAGTAATGCAAACCCGGCTAAAAAGAATACATTTTATTAGACTATTGATCGCTAGAATGTATTATTAACTAACATTTTCACTGACATATCGATCAGTATCACTAAAATCACTGTCAAAATCTAACCAAGTTAACAGTACTAGATTAATTAAATCCTCGTAAACTTACCAAAAAAATATGATTTACAAAGGTATAATTTTTTTTCGTTGGGCATTTTCGAGAGGTCCATTGTTCACCAAATTTATACGAGCTTATCAATAATAAAAAAATTAATTTGACAAAAATGACGAAATGAACGATTTGTCATTCGGAAAAAGCGTCGCCCACGTACGCATGCGCTTTACGTAAAAGTATCTTTTACGAACTCTATCGGAAAATAAAGGAAATAACCTTCTCGTCTGCTGCTTCCTACCCTTTTTATTTCTACACATCAAAAATAAGGTTGATTATTACATTGGGTTTTTGAGGAAAATATCCCGTTCCGCGAGGCTAATCTCGTGTTGCGGGATAATTCGATTACGAATTGAAATAAATAACCGAAAATGTTCGTTGCTTTAAAGAGCGGCTTAGCCGCTACATTTTGTAACCCTGGTGTCAGTAAAGAGTTATGTAAGGTTAGTGATAAAGTATCCTTATTTCTACAGATTTATTAACTGTTTATCATTTAGAAAGGTGTATGTATATTCCAAAATATCTATTTTTCAATGATTCTTTAAATTACCTAGTAATTAGTAATTTATATAATATTTTATTACATTGCTAAATTTTGTTCAGAACTTGTTCACTTTTATTATGATTTTGCAATTAGTAGTATTTTTTATTTATTGTTTATTCTATCAATTAATTGACATTAATCATTAATAATAATAAATTAATTCAAATATGTTTATTTATATATAAGTATATACTCATATAATTTGTAGTTACTACCTGCAAAAAATATCAACAAATTTCAAGCTGCTACTCTGGTGCGAGCTGCCTATAGAGACGAAAATGAAGTACCTAATATAAAACCCTTTCCTTATCATAAAAAGGAATATACTGTATGGCGAATGCTTTTGGATACACATAAATGTAGAGTCCATAAACATTCAAAGCTAATTGTTATTGACGGTCAAGTAGCAGCTGGTAAACAAAAACTAGCCAAGGATTTGGCAAAAGAATTTGATTTTTTATATCTCCCAGAGCCAACTTTTGATGATCTATATATTACTCACTGGGGTTTTGATGCACGTACTTTAGATTCAAAAGTGCCAAAAGATTGTCAAAGCTGGGATATTGAAAGGTTTCTTCATAATCCACATGATCGAAATACTATTGTAATGCAGTTGTATATGTATTTGATGAGACAAAAGTTATATATGAATGCATTGGCTCACATTTTGTGTACTGGACAAGGTGTTGTTACTATCAGGTCTCCATGGAGCGATGGTGTTTTTGCTAAGGCTATGTACCAAAGTAAATACATTTCTCCTCAAGCCTATGAAGCATATACAGATTGTTATTTAGCTTCAATTTCTCTTTACTTGAGACCGCATTTAATCATTTATTTAGATGTTCCAGTTGATAAAACATTGGTAAGCTCATTGTTTTTTACGTATACCTTTATTACAAATAATTTTATTGTAATTGTCTATCATATTTTTTATTTACATCAAGTAAATTTTGATAAGTGTTATAATCAATCTACCATTTACATTCCACAGGAAAACATAAAGAATCATGGTGCTCCATTTGAACAAAATTCAGTAGTTCTAAATGAGAAGTACTTGGGAGACATTGAAACAAACTATAAGAAAGATTATTTGAATAAACTTTCAACTCATACACCTTTATTAATATATGATTGGTCACAAGGAGGAGACACTGAGGTAGTTGTAGAAGATATTGAAAATATTCAATTTGAATCTGAGAATGAAGATTCTTGTACTGATCCAAGATTAGAAGATTGGAGATTTTTAACTTTCCAATGGAAAATTTTTATAAGACATTATACTTATGATTCTGACATGTATTTGGCTCATATGGATATTATGAGGACTGATGTACCAGAATTGCTAGTATCTGGCAATGATTTTGAGACATGGTACAAGGTTTGGCATGAGGTAAGCTTTGTTTATTTCTCGTTTAGATTATTAGATATAAATACCTTCCATAGGTGCATTTTGTATATCTTTGTATATGTAAATATTGTACTTATTATTAAAAATTTAATTTTAAATACTTAATATAAAAATACAAATCTATGCATAATTATTTTTATATTTGTTGTTTAAATTCAATTATTATGCGAATTAAAGTAAATATAATAACATACCTACTTTGTATGTTTGACTTTTATATTTGGTACATCAAAATTATAAATAATATAACTTTATAATTATAATTGTTTGTTTAGGTTCCTGACTCTCAATATTATCCAGGATATAATCCTCTTAAAGGTGATGATAAGAAATCAATAATGTGGAATTCAGATTTCATGTTGGGTAAGGATTATGTTACGCCATTGATGGAAAAATATTATGCAAGAAAAAACAAACTGAATGTAAAAGCAGTAGTTTAAATTAAACTTATGAATAATATTGTTAATTAATATGTTGTACACAATGATGGAATAGTAAAATTTACATTCGAATAAAATTAGTTTATTTATAAGTTTTTTCAATTGTTATAAATTATCTAAATTAATAAAATTAGTCAATACAGTTTCATGCTACTTATAACATATCTATGTACATGAACTGTATTACATGGTTTAAAAAGTTTATCAGGGTAATTAAATACATTAAAAAAAGTCAATATAAATTTTTTAATATTAATCATTTTTAAACTATTATGTATAAAAATATATAAATGAGAATTTCAAAAACTTATAAATTTTCATTTCACCAGAATTTGTGAGAGTAAATAATACAATAAATAAGAAATAAGATTACAATACAATGTTACTCAGTATTATATTCTTTGCAACACTTCAAAATATAATGATATATTTTTCTTTCTATTCTATATGTTTTTGCAGATTATTCACAATTAATATTTAACAATATTTATATTACACAAAATTGAATAGGTATGCAAAATTGCACATACATACAAATGTGGACTGACACATTAAAATAAAAATTATATGTTCTTATACATATAATCTATATTTTAATTCTACATTATACAAACACCCATTTTGTACAAAACATACCGATTTTCGAAAATTTCTTTCTGAAACATCAAAGTATGTTATTGCACCCAAATTCAACATGATAAACGCATTCATGCAATTTTGTATAGCTTCAAAGCCTTTTACACACATTTTACAAAGTTACATTTATATTCATTTTTAATAGTTACAGAAAAAATATATGTATATATATAGATAAATATTTTTGATTGAGCAAACAAGCATATATCGAATTTAAAAATGTAACTTTGCTACTTTCCAATACTTTGAGTTATAATTGTCTAATACAATTAATCTAACATTTTCATAATTTTCTGGGCGCTTTATTTCATTTTTAAGTCTGGGGAATGTGAAAGTAAATATTAGTTTAAAACATTAAATTTTCTAAGTGGATAAGAATTAGTAAATATTTTATGTTATACTTACTCTTCATATTTATTACAGTTGTTGTGTCATAGAAAATAATTTACATTTACTGAAAACATACATTTTTAAAAACTATTAAAAGTAATATTTTTAGCTATTTTGTTATAAATGTATTTCACATTCCCTTATTGGATACCAGATCCTTCATAAATATTACGTTGTTTGCAATTTCATTAACAACTATTGGCTGTATAATTAATTTCTATTTATTACATAGTAATAAAAAATAAAAAAAAAATTTTTGGCATTTGCAAAATTAAATATATTTTTTATTTTTATTTATGTAAAAAAATCATAAAAGTGTGTACAAGAATAAGATAAAATTCTTTCTTAATTTACATAAAAGAAATAAAAAAAACATAAATCGGAAAAAATTAACTATTAAAAGTTATATAATTCTATTGCACTATTTTAAATATTTAAGTCAATTTTTATCAAAATAATATGTGTTAAAAATTTGTTGCGAGCTCAATAATCATTTGTGAGTTGCAAACACGGTTTGTCTTTAGTTAAAACAAAATAAAATAGGCTAACAATATTTTATAATTCTATTAACTCACAATGATGATTTTAGAGCCTTTGAATTGTATGCTCATTTCATGATTTATTTACTAACTCACTCATACTTATTTCCTCTATTATTAAACTGTCCTCTGTTATAAACCATTGGTAAGTTGCTAACTATCAAATCGACTGGCAGTGAGCTCTTAAATTTTAGCACCAGAGAAATACTGGAGCAAAATGTTTAAAATGGATGAGTAAAATTGCTATGCATGCTAATATTATTTACAAGTTGATAGATAAGTCTTATTGAGTAAGACAAGAAGAATTCACTGAACTCGGTGACAAATTGTTTTCCACTTATTATTCGAAATTCAGAAGTTTGCAGAGCGCTTATAAAAAATCTTGCAATATGCATAGCAACAAACACTTCACTTTAAGCGGTAAGACTGCAGCATGAATTAGTTTTACGAGCTGTCTTGTAAAAAGCTTTAGACTGAATGCTGAGACCTTCAGACTTTTGAACAAGATCATCCAATTTTTCACCTCTTTGCAGAACAGCTTCTAATGTACTATGCTAAAAAATAAAATAAAATAACATAATTAACTGCTATTCATAATATATTGCATGATTTACATAGATACATATGAACTTACTAAAATAATTTTGGTTTCATCTAAGTCTTCTTGCATTTTAGTTAAAGCATCAGCTTCTCTAGGATTTTGATATTTAGCCAAGTATGTATTAACTTGTTGGAAATCTGTGGTTGCCTCTTTCAATGTAGACCATGTGTGCGGCGGGTATTTTGATGAAAATTCATCAAGTACCTTTGTAATTAATGTGTGCGATACTCTATTTGGATATTCGTGATCCGAGATAAGAACACCAGCTAAACTGTCTCCTCTAACATAAACATGGCACATGTAATCTGCAAGATAAGAAAAATGTGATAATATAGATTACATATTCTACATACAATTTATTACATTTCAATTTAAGAACATTTACCTCCTTCTTTAACGCTTTGCCTGGCCGCAATTTGTGTCCTTTCTGTTATAGTTTTACTAACAAATGCCATGAATTCTCTGACACTACCTCTTTGAAAATAAGAAAAAGAATCAACATCGTAAGCTGATTTTATAGGTGCAGCTGATGTTGGACCTTTGTACAGAATTGTTAATGCGTATAACTTCACCATGTTGCCTATAAAAATAAAAAATTTTTTTATTACATATTTAAATAATCCAAAAATTTTTAAAATGAATTTCAAAAAATCAATTAATTTTTTTCTATTAAAATCAACTACAAAAAGAGACAAAACAGATCAATATTTTAAAAGTATTCTAAAGTTGCTATGCAATCAGCTTTAATAAAGTTAAGTAGCAATTAAAAAAATATAAATAAGAACAATAAATTTCTTAAAATTCTGTAATACACACAAATGTAAGTTTGTCTATATCGCGTTTGTAACAATAGATTTATTAATAACAAAAACCTTCGATAAAAATCATTAAAATACAGGAAACAATTATTATTGAAAGATGTGAGAATAAATTTGGATGGAGAAGTTACTGGTTCGCAATGTACCATCTAAAACCGTAAACAAATAAAGTAATGAAAGAAAATCAATGCAAGGAAAGAGTAATCGAAACTTAAAAAAAAAAACTGTTGGTCGATCTACGCACAATCACCTGTCAAACTCCGTTTTCTAATTTTTACACACGAGAAACAACGAATGCGACAATTTCTCTTTTGACGTTACAACTTGTTTTCCTCTCTTTGTCACATTCACGAGGAATCTAAAGAATTTCACAACTTTGCTTAAGAAAAGATGCAACGTTGAGTCACGCTCTTCGGCTCTTCTCGCGTTATTAGAAAAAAAAGATACGTCTACGTGTGTACATATATAACAATAAAGAGAATGTATGTATACAATATTTTCGTCTACACAGTCGTATCTAGCTGATGTCAACTCTCGAACGCCATTTGCTTTTTTGCTCTCGAGCGTGCGCGTGGTTAGCGTTCTTTCTCATTGGTTAATACTTGCTCAGCTGTGCGAAATTTAAATAGATTTACTTTTTTATTATATTTTTTATTACGCGTACGCGGTGTCCCTACAATTTCATTGGATGGAATTAACAATTACGAATAATTGAGTGCACACTTTTTTAAATTTACATCCTCATCTATTAAAAAAATTTAATTGTGTAAATTATTGACTGTGAGAACGATTCACCTGTTTACAAGTTCATAAATTAATACAGTTTTTTATTAACAAATTTACATAAAATTTAACTATAGTAAAAATAATAAAAATTAGCTATAATAATTATGTTATGCACTAAGGGGGTAAAATATAGGCGTTAACTCCCGCGGATGAAAGTTGGTATAATTTGTAGGGAATAAAATACAATTTTACTCTCCCGGCCCAATTGAAAGTGAACGTTTTGGTTAGTTTGGATGAAAAAAAGTATTACTTTGTGAGTGCAGCGTGATAAAGCACATTTTTTCTTCTTCGTAGAGGCAGTTTTATGATAGTCAAATTTTTCGATTTGTTAAAAACGTGTTACAAGAATATTTATTATATTCACATGTCTATAAAAACTGTCTTTATAGAAAATGTTTGTATGTTTGTGTGTGTGTGTATAAGTATACCACGGTATATCTGAAACTGTATTAATCAATATATCGCTGGGAGCATGAAGTGTTTTCTTTTTCCGAACTCAGGAAAAAAATTCGCCTTTGGATCTTTTAATTATCTTTTGTGTTAAAGACAATTTTTGATTTATTAAAAATTTTGAATGTTGCAGATAATATTTTTAAATCCGGTAAAATGTACTTTGTGGATAATAAAACAATCTTTCCTTTTAATCTCTATCATGCAGCTGAAAAAAGTAATTGTGATAGTGGCACGCAGTAGTGGTTATATATACTGTACAAATTTCAAATCATTATATAAATTAGTTATTTTGTTTAAAAAATTGAAATAATTGAGTTTTCTATAGCTAACGTTTAAAGTCATCAATTCACATGAAATTTAATAAAAAAGTTTTTGATTACTCACACCTCTGAATCTAATCGGTCAAATATGGATTGAAAAAAATTGTGATAATAGAACAAAACAGTAGCTATATAAGTAGGTACTGCAAAAGTTCAGAACTTTTAACCTAAATATAGTTTAAGAAAAACTCTAATTTGAAAATCGATTTTTCTGAAAAATTTGTATTTTCTGGTAAAATATGATTTGAAATAATATATTTGTAGTTTTACTAAAACTTTTTAGAAACGCATGTTTAAAGTTATTTGCAATTCCTAAATGTTTTAATTTTTCATATAGAATACTAGTTTGGAAAATGTATATTAATCGGTTTGAAAATCGATTAACGGGATGTCGGACCCAAATTACAGGGATCTACACCTTTTTAACATAAGAATTATGTTGGAAATATCGAATTAAAAATCTGAAAAAATTCATATCGATAGTTTAAAACAAAAGTAAGGGCATCACGTTTTTATCTTTTAAGAAAATATATTTTTTTTAATAATAATTGAATAAACAATTTTCGGTTGGTAATTATTCATCCAAAAAGGCATGAATTTTCAACACGAAAATCAGAAATAAATTGCAATTTTAAAAATCTGAAAAAATTTGAGTATACTGTTTAAAACATGCCTAAGGACTTGGCTTTCAGAATTTTTTCAAAAATTTGTTCTTTTGTTTATAAAAAAAATATTAAAAATGACCATTTTCTGAGTCCGACATTCCCAAATATCGATTAATATAGTAATATTTAATATTAATTTTAAAAACATCGAATAATTTAATTAGGATTAATTAAATTTCATATTTTACAATAATATATTACACATATGTAGGAGCAATATATTAATTTTGAGGAAGTACTATGTGTCACTGAATAGGCAACAGTTTTTTTAATGTTAGTGCGTATAAATTAATATTAAAAACCTGACTTATCAACTTTTCATTTTTTTCTGCAACAATAATACACTCGTTGAGTAATTGTATTTTACATTTATTTTCTCGTGTGTAATAATGTACGCGATTTATAGAATTAAAATAAAGAATGAAAACACGTACGTTTATTCTGTGAAAAACAAATTTATATTTTACGAAGAAAGGAGTTTAATGTCGATCTTGTTAAACAACAATAATAATAATTGATACACCTCAGACTATTCTCTCGTTTAATAAATATGACAGTGTTTGGTTAATTTTAAATAACGAAATGGTACATAGTTTGTGGAAGTTGGAAAATATTCATCGAAACGTCGCTAAATAAATTACTATTTGCATTGTGCAAGAAGATAGACATCAAATTAAATATAAATAATATTTGGACCAATAATTAAATCAATAAAGCTACTTTTTTACAAATAATTAAAAACTGAAATAAAATAGATGTTAACTAATGTAATTTACGTATATCACGGGCATCGCCTTATGACTTAGGAAGTATGGGAAGGATAGTTTGAGGAATAAGACGCATCGACTAAGCCAAGCGGTGCATAGCATGTTAGCTCGATAACAGATGATCATTTGTAATCCAATGTCCGTGTGTTCGAATCCCTGTAGTCCGCCTTTTTCAAAGATTACCATATATAAGTTATTATATAATATTTAAGTAAGAATATTTTGTTGGATGAAATAATGAATTTATATTGATCTCTACGAACATACAGTTTGTCGAGTCGAGAG
Source organism: Theocolax elegans (assembly GCA_026168455.1). Classification (NCBI taxonomy): domain Eukaryota; kingdom Metazoa; phylum Arthropoda; class Insecta; order Hymenoptera; family Cerocephalidae; genus Theocolax; species Theocolax elegans. The sequence goes on along the minus strand of CM047428.1, from coordinate 69,916,706 downwards.
ACAATTTACCGACGTTTCGGATGTTTTTCCACCGTCGTTTTTAAGGCAAAATTTTTTCACAAACAAAAAAAACTACATCTTGTTAATTTGACGTGAGTCTACATAAAAATTGGATGCGCTTATACACAGTCAATAGTTTTGTTTATCCAGGTAAATCGTAGGTAAATTAAAACTTAAATATATTATTGGATTATCACTTCTTCGATATAAATTAATTAAAGTATAAAATGATAAATATGATGCAAAGGCAGCTTAATTTCATTGTTATAATAAATATTATATTTTGATATTGCACAGATATAAACGAGTTTTTAATATGCATGTTTTCCAATGCGAAGTTAAAAAATTAAATACATGTGCAGATTTAACAAGTCATTAGCAACATTGTTATATAACGGTAAAACCGGTATGTAACAAGTGTCTCCCGATCGCACAAGTGTGTACAAATCGTGTTAACAATATTATTTGGGAAAATCTAGCTAATATTTTTAAATGTATTCAATGACATCGGTATATATGAGAAAAATTCCTTGCATCAAAATAATACAACGTTTTTTCTCATACATTGTAAACATAAAAGAATAGAATTATTAGTTTAAAAGATTAACAATACACAAGGTTCATAAATAAAAGTCACATAACAAGAATTCCAATAAAAATCCATAACTGAATTCTTACCATTTATTTAATTAGTAATATTATGCATTTAAAACTCACAGTCTCGTACACGTTATACATATATACGTCTTAAATTCATTCATCGGCCATGGTCGCTCATCCGTAAATTCTTATGTATATTTATATACATACATACATACACACATGTATGTATATATACGTATAGTTATATCTTTTGCTTTTCTCGCCCAAAAGTGTAAAAATAAATATTACATGTGATATATTCTACCATATTACGTTGGTTAAGAAAAAAAAAAATAAACAAACAAACGAAACAATGACATTTACTTGAAAATTTATCCGACAAATACAAATATATTTATATATAAATATATACGCGGTAAAGTCAATGTTCTTTATAAAATTAAAAATTTCCATGGGAAACACGTGCGCATCAACTCATATAGATAATGTACATTAAATATAGTAAATGTCAAGCTATTGTTTTATCATTACATTTTTTTTTCTACTTTTACGTATATGGGCAAGTGAACAATTGCATTTAAGAGAAAAAGAGGTAAGAGAAAAAAGTTAACAAAACTAAATGCACCCTATTAAATGCCATGCTGTATATAAAATAGTTTATGTGTAAAGAAGAATCTAAATAAACACATACTTTAGCAAACATCGGTTATACATAATTTTCGTTGAAAATTTATGGATTGCGTGCGACTGACCTTAGAAGAAAACAAATATACAAGCACACACGCACAAACATATACACACAAAATAAACCAACCAATCATACAATGGATAATTTGACAAATGCATGATTCGTGAGCAATTTAACACTGGTTTCACTTATAACTTATACACATATTTGGAGATGCAAGATATATTAATCACTGCAGAAACAAAAAGAAAAAATCCAATAGAAAAAGTTAATTATAAGAATGAGCAATTTAAGTATCGCATAATACAGAAATAACAATGTGAACGATGTGCATATACTATTTGCTCCTAAAGATTTGACGTATAAAAAGAAAAAAACGATAAATACAAAAAAGGACAATCCAATGCAATACACACGTTGAATTACATTATCAATATCACGTTTTGTTCTTCCTTAATTTGTTTATTTTGCTCCTATCTCGAGAGAGAAAAAAAATCTGATTTATATTATATTACATTAGAAGTCCACGAATAAATAAACGTATATCAAAGATCTTCTACAAGTATGTACATATACAATTAGGTCGCGTTTAACGGCCATGAGAAAGATACTTTTTTATTTTAGTTAATTTTCGTCATGCGGAACACGTTCAATTTGCGAATGGAAAAATTTTATTTTAATTTATTATATAAATGTGTGTGTGATTCTTCGGCGTGTCTAAGTATTTTATATATATATATATATATACTTTTTCATCTTAAATACTTGCTGGGCTCTTCGAGCTTACAAAAATTCTATGTACAAAGTGATATTTAATAACTGCTAGTAAGAGCAAGGCACGATCGATTTGAAATGTCGTCATTCATTTCGCAGTTAATAACCCAAACACTCATCGTTCGGTTTATCATACCGTTCAAGTAAAGAAAACGAAAAAACAATTCAGTTCACTTGATATATATACATACATACATACATATATATATATATACATATATATATACATGTATATATATCCAAGTTTCGCACCTTCATTCTTCCTCTCTCCCCAATCTTATTGATACAAAAATTATGCATGATTATAATAGAATTGCAACTTCGTTAATTAAGGATGTCACTTACCCAAAAATGGTTATAGAAATTTTTAATTTTTCTTTATGTTGGATGAAATATTTTATACACGTGCAATGTAATTAGTTATAAATTAAAATATATACTTTTTTAGGCTTCTAACAATAAATTTTAGGATTGTTACTTTTAGAGACGTTTCGAGTAGATGGCATCTTAAAAAATGTAAAGCTCTTTGGAAGAAATATCAAAGAGATAATTTTATAATTTCTAGAAGTTGTTAACTTATATATCTTATAAGTCATTGCAAGCTATATATACACATATAAATTAACGATGATTTGTTTTTTTTTGTTGAAGCATAATATTTCGACTTTTTTTCGTAAATTCTTCGTACTCTGATTAAAGCTAGTTTTGGAAACTGAATCGTTCGTTTCTTTCTTTCGTCAGTTATAACGTTTCTTTTAACCAGTTTTTGAGGCTTGATATAATTAGTCTTGTTGAAAAATCACTTTCACGTAGGAAAACGAGTGTCCCGACAAAAATTTAACGCAAGGACAAACTTTCAATCACAAAGTTCTATTTTAATTGTATAAAAAGCCATGGCGTAATCTTTAATATAGCATTCTGGTAAAAAATAATCGCTTGAAAACAACTTTGCTAGTTTTGTTTCTCACTCCACTATGTACGTGTGCCTTTGATGCACTGAAAATACATTTTTCTTCTCTACTGTACACGCAGCAGACGAAGTTTACAATAAATCGATGTGATTTCACACGCTTTTGATAGTGTTATCTTATTCGATACGTACACTTACTTTCTTTGTTATGCAGTGTAACACGTTGCTTTTTTATACCAAATACTGTGCTAAACACATTCATGCTGTACAAAAAAGCGGATACCGTCCCTTCAATTGTAGGAACTTAAATTTCACACGTACGAAGTCAAGTACAAACAGGTAAATGTTGCTAAATGATATACGTTTTCAAATATTCACTGAAGTTTTCACTGAAAATACAATCACGCATATTATTTTTAAATGTGCGATTAATACAGTTTGTGACCCTTCATGCCTATTACTTTTTATTAAGGCAGAAATGATTTAAGTTAATGATTTTCAATTTGCGTTATCTATTTTATGAATTTTGAAAATGTGCAAAGCTTGTGTAAAATATTTTTGCTTTGTTTAAGGGCCAATGTTTTAAAAAGCATTTTGCAGGCACCAATATGTATCGTATTAAAAAAAGACGAATTAATTAAAAAATTTTAATCATCACATTTTAATTTTGATTTTGTTAAATAGAAACGTTTAAATTAGTAACCACATAGTGTTACTGAAAGAACAACCACTCAAAAAGCATAACAAAATCACAAAAATCAAAACTGTTCTCTAAATAAGAGTAACAGTCTTTAGCTGCATGGAATCCAAGACCCTTTAAAAGTCCATTTTTAAAGAGCCGGCAAGCGTTTCGGAGCATTACCAGATGTACGATAATGCATATGAAAACATATTGTAATGAATGTAACTAGACGTCATGAAGAATAAATGAAGGACTAGGAAACGCAGGGGATCTTGTTGGATCTTCAAATCTTCAGAATCTAATCGCTGAGTTCCTACAAAGGTTCCGTGTTTATAAAAATTTTCTAAAAGAGTTTCTTTTTCGGCCCATCTATCATATAACCATCTCGACAATTGTTCGGGTTCTTTAGGAACCTGTATTAAACATAACATTATGCAGGTATTAAAATTTATTTTTTTTAATTTATTAATTTATTTTAAATATAATTTACCATTGACGTAGGATATATTCGATAAAAAAGAACCGTTTCACATGGTGGTCTTGAACCAGTTATGATTGTGGGTAAGTCTAATGGTTTACCTTGTGGATATGCAATCGTTATGTCAAGTATCCATTGAATTTCTGGTTTTGTTATAGGTAGAACTAAAATATTATTGAATCTAAGGTTATTACAAATATTTTATATTATTTAAGGGAATGTCGGACGCCGAAAAGGTTATATTTTAATCTTAATTGGGTTACTATTGTGAAAAGTGTGACAATGCCAGCCTCTTGTATTTGCTCTAAGCAATATGTATAATAATTTTTAAATTTCTAATTTGTTAATATTAATATAAATTTTGTGTTAAAAATAGTGTTTAATAAATTATCAACTAAATCTCGTTTACTTAACATTAATTTAAAAAATTATTTTTTCAAAAATGTCACGTCAGGCTTTTTAATATATTTTAAAGTATCTTTATGGTTTTTTTCAGTTAATTTAATATTTCAAACTTGAATTAGAAAAGATAGATCCCTATAAACTGGGTCCGACATGTCCTTAAGATTCTATGTAAGTAATAAAAGTTGTATTTGTTAATTTAAAGTGTATGTATTTATATTAATATAGATTATACAAAATTTAATTGTTACTTTTTAATATTAAATTTACTTACTTGAAGTAGTATTTAATTGTTGTTCAGAAGAGTTATTGTTTTGGACAGGACCCACAATATCAAATATAGTTTGAAGAGCACCAACTCTTGGTAAACTAACATTCTCTAAAATGGGTAAATTGTTTTTCTTGGCATATTTTTGTGAAGTTTCGCGTCTTTTGCATAGGAAACCTCCTTCTGGGAACAAAACCATCCATTTTCTTTCCAGAGGTATGTATGATTCTTTAAGATGCTTCTGTAATTGTCTTAAGCTCTCTTCCCTTCTTTTGCGACCCTTAAAATGAATATTTGTATTAAAAATTATGTTTTACTAATGACCCATTAGGGGTAATAAATAAAAAAATGTAAGCACTTACGGATACTATAAAAAAATCATGATGTAGAACAGAAACAATTCCAAAATTGGTGAACTTGAATACCCTGTCCATGATCCACATAAGGTTGGGCAGTACATTGGGCTTGGCATTAAATGTGGTCATTAATATAGGAACATCACCAGTACTTTGATGATTTGCTATGACCAAAGTTCTTTCGCTTATAATTCTGTTAATGTCATCACCTTGTTCAATCACTACACACATGAAAAGAATATTTACTTTATAATTACACACAACTATTATATGGAATTATTTTACAATAATTAAAACTACTTCCACTTATTAATTTTTATGTATAGATAATACAATTTTGAGTTTTTTTTATACTTGTTTATAAAAAATAAAATGATCATTTGTTAAGTAATTTATGCATTATACTATAATAAAATCAATGACACATACGAATTTCCAACTATAAGTCATAAAACTTTATTTTTAAATTATTTCATAAATCTGATTAATATTGACAAGTAATTTATATATATATGTATATAAAAAATTTACCATCATATCCAGCTGACCATGTCCACATAGACACCATTGCCAAAAGCCAATGAAAAAATAGACCCTCAATGCGCCAATATACTTGAGGGTAATAAATTTTGACAGGTAAAAGTAGTAACATCCAAATGACATACGTCGGTATGCAATACATATTGTTCACAAGGACGAATCCAGTTCGTGCCGCGCATTTTAAAAAGTTAGCTAAAGTTATTATTAATCTGCAAGAAAAAAAGACCAAAATGAAATTGGAATATTGTGGTAAAAAAGTTTCCACTACAAGTTACTTCATCAAGAGAGAGGGGCAAATAACAGAGAGAGAGAGAGAGAGAGAGACAGGGAGATAGATAGGTAGAGAGAGAAAGATAGATTACATGAGAAGGGGAAGAAAGAGATGCATGAGCAGTTTGAATGAGGTCATCTATAAAATTAATACCTAGTATGATGTGGTATATAGATATACAATGTGACAGTACTTTCTATGGATTCCATATCTTATTTACACTTTCTTTGATGGTGCAAATAGTACAAAGTACATTAAAATGACTTTTAATTTTGTATTGAGTACAGAATCAATAGGTCAGTGTCACTCTCACAATATCTTTACTCATTTGTGTCAACAATACTAAGGAGTAACAGATATGTAATATATATGTTCACCCGATATTTCAAAAATTAGCTATTAGAAGTCTTTGCACAACCACTTATGCAATTATATTGTTAAGAATCAAGGCAACTCTTACGAGATGATTCAAGATGAATTTGACTTATATCTCCCACTTACCTCTAGTTCATGCAAGATTGATTAAGTAAATGATACCGCTGTCAATATAAGAATTTAAAAACAACTGTGTATATTTATTATAATATAATGTTTACATTACAAAATTAGCCTTACTAAATTGTCTAAAATCTCAAATTTGATATACTTGATTTACTGTTAATAAAAGTTAAAATTATATTCTTTGTCATTGATTTGACACTTCTCTGCAAAAAGCTATTATAAAAAAAAAATTAATAGCATTATACTTTTTCCTTGAAACTTCCTAGTGACTTCACTTGTTTAGCTTGTATGTAAAGACTAATTATTCCTACTGCAGTAATTCCATTAATAATTCGAAATAAAATCATATAATTTAAAATTTTTTTGTACTAAAAAATCAGAAAAAAATATTTATTTAGATGTTGATGCTGTTAAATGTATTTAATAAACAATTAATTTATAAAATTGATACATATATAAATTAGTTTAAATGTACATACATGTTTTCAATAATAAAAAAAATGTAATAATTAAGGATATTATGTAATAAAAAGAAAATTAAAATTTATTTGGGTCATATTGAAATTAAGTTGCTAATGCATTTGAAACAGTTTCCGATAGTTTCAAATTTCAGTGGTGAATAAATGCAATTCACAAGCAAATTCTCAATTACACTTTGTCAGTGAAAGGAAATAGGTTTCCTCGATCATGCAAACCTACAATTTTGCATTAATGCAGTCATGTTTCCAATCATACACTACACATTTGAAGTGTGTTGATGCGCTGAATGCACTTCAAGATAACAGTATTTTACTTGTAAAGTAATTGAGAGAAAAGTTAAAAAGGTTATCAATGAGCATATATTACTATTATTATTAAATAGTTATTTAATTATACATTTCATCTAAAACCAATATTTGTTTAAATATAATTTTACTTATTTCAATTTAAAAAAGTAGAGCATTTAAATAACATTAACATAAGTAATAGTAAAATATAAAAAAAATAATTGTTGCCTATATTAATATGAAAGTTTATTTTTTGATAAACAAACTTTGTATCTGTAAGAATAGTTAGACAATTAAATAATTTAAAAAATGATTGTACAGAGATAAAAAATGTTTCCTTATGAATTTAATAGTACAGAAAAGAAAACATTTATTAAATCAATTGCAGTTGTTACATCCATTACTCATCAGTTTCTATACTATATATTTACTTGTATATATTGTATACTCATTTTTTGTCTGATAACTGGAAGAGCATAGACGCTACAATTCTTATCAAAAATGTGATGAAATCCATTACAAGTGCGATAAGGTACATTAGCTATGTGCAAAATGACGCATCAGTCTTAAATCAACTAATTTTCTTTGGGTGTATTATCACCAAAATAGAAGGAAAATGAAGCTCAATTAAGTATAGCGAAGATAAATCAAAACTTGGAGAAATCAATGACAGATAAAGAAAAAAGGTACACAGAGAGAAATATAATCAAAGAAGCAATTGAATCTTGAAAGGTCAAGTTCTTCCGACGATTCTTAAAATATATAGAGCTCTAGAGCGTGATAAGACCAAGACCGGTAGTATCGAATCGTAGACGTCTAATAACAAACAATATTTAACTATTTAACAATCTAACCTTGAATCAGTAGGGTACATGGTAATTTGTGTGTGGTGTGTGTGTGTGTACACTGTACACTAACACTGTAGACATCCGAGGACGAAATACGAAACACAGAGACAACGAACTCGAAGGATAAAAAAGATGAATTGAGACAAAAGAGTGTCGAAAGAAAGAGAAGAGCGAAAGATTAAAATATTCGACAGGCTGAACGTGGATTCGTTGACAAATTCTGTCTCACCTGAAGAAACTCGAGGACGGTGACTCGAGCTCGGTCATTTTCTCGGCGCTACGGCCGTTCCGCAGTGGGCCGCTGCTAACCTCACTTTCGATCATAACGTTTACCTCACATGGGTACTATACAATAGCAGATCTAAAAAGTATCGTGATCAACCGTCATCCTCGGTATTCACGATTAGGTGATGCCCCATCCTCGGAATCCTAAGTTTCCGGGGCAGAAGCAGAACCTAACGCGCGCGCCCGTAACTATAGTTCTCCTTTCTCGTATTGTAACTTCCTCCCCCACCGATCGAGAGTAAACTGCGCGGCGCGCGCGCGATGCCTGCACTCAACGGGATGCGCGCGCGCGTGCCTTATCTCTCTCTCTCTCTCTCTCTCTCTCCCTCTCCCGCTTTCCCGCTCTCTCGCTCTCGTGGTTGTCGTCGCTCGTCTCGGAAGTCGCGGTCGTCGTGCTCGTCCTACCGTATAGTTATATGTGTACACATCCATGTACACACAACTACAGATCTACACATATATGTATACGCGCGTCGACCAGCGACGTGAAAATTTCTTATGACCTTACCGCTTATACTTAGGCATAAGTGTGTGTGTGTACGTGTATACATGTGTGCCGGTGTGCGTATACAGGAGACGTGTGTTTAATAATGCAAGAAATTCGCGTGTAGCTTTTTTTTTTAAGATATAATTCGCTTTTTTTCATGTTTACTTTGATTTACCAGCGAACTAGATACTCCACAATACATATATAAATTTACACATTTTTTTAATTCTCCTAATGTAAGTGACTTATACTCATTGTACACATAGCAACACACAACAATAACTAATTCAATTTTTTCGCGTGCTTATTTTTTATGCTATATACCTATACAGATTCTACGTAGATACATACCACTCGGAGTACAGTTTGATTATATCGAGAACAAAAATTACTACTTTTTGAATGTTTGATTAGTCTTGTGTGACTATAAGAAAACGTAATTTTAATTTTGTTCTTGATATAGAATCAAAGTATACCGAGACCGCGAATGTCGAATATATATATAGTGTGTACGTACATTCACATGCACATACGTGCACACATCTCCATCACACGATTTAACGTACAACGATGCCTTTTAATTAACGATAGGAAATTTACAGTAATTTGTATTTTGCCTGCAGGATTTCAAGAATTCATTTGATAATAAAATATAATTTCAAAAAACTATATACATGCGAAATTTATTAAAAAACAAATTCTGATAATAATAAAATAAGTAATTATGTAAAATTTCAATTGACATTATTTAAATTAAACATTCTCTTAGAATTAATTTGAAAAAAAAGAAGAAATAATTTGAAGATAACAAAATAATGAAAAAATCAACCACTTAGGGAAATTTTGTTATTGTTTCCTGTGAACTGGATCCATATTGATTGCTGCAAATTACCTGTCATAAAACTTAGAAAATATTACGTAACGTGAAAATTTTTTTGCAAGAGTATAGTATATAGTGTTATATACATATAAAGAAAATGTATTTTAAATTTGCAATTAAATTTTATTCCGAAGATAAAACCAAAGCATTTAATATATACATTAGGCCGAGCGTCAGACTGCAGTAATTGGATGTATACGTGCACGTTTAATTTACATTTGTTGAAAATTTGCTTATTTAAAAAATTTATTCATTTTACATTAAGGCGTTATAGGACTTTAAAATAATAAGTAAATATAATCGAAAATGTTGTAGAGAATAATTTATTTTGTCTATTAGAGTGTTACGTCTTCAATTCATAACAGTTTTTTTTATAAATATCCTGTTGCTTAAAAAAGATTACTTTATTTTACTATTGGAATATATGGTAAAGGTGACGCAAAAAGAGTTTTAGTAAATTTAAAAGTAATACATATATAATTGCGCCACGATTTACGTTTACTATTTTTACTCACTTTTTTAAATGTATATGCGAGGTATATGCTCTATAACTATATATATCACGAGATAAATATCACTTGTTTTTAGATAGTATACGAGATATTCGATAAAAACTGCAGCTATATACACCTGATAAAAATTCTACAATTTTCTATATATACGTACATAGCACGATACAATTATATATTTATAAAATTCACGCGATGATGAATTAACAACATTAAATGACTTAGTTTAATTGATTAATCTATTTCTAATAGGTTCACAATAAATATATATACATTATCAACGTATTGTGTAATTTTTAAATGAAAATAATTCGTTATTTAAATTAAATTCACACGATCGTTATGTCTTGAAAAATCAGAAGCGACACACGCGTACATTACGTATACTGCAAATATACTGCACGTATATCATTAGATTAGAAAAAAAGGATATCTGCCAATTTACGAAGATATGCATATAATTATAAGTTTATTCAAATACGCGGATTTCTTATATATATATATATATGTAAAATTTGCCTATGCGCGCAATAGAAACTCATACTTTTCGAAAATTCTTTTACAAAATATCACCGGTTATAAATGAAGAAGAAATAGAAGAAAAATTATACATCTTTGGTCTATATATAAAATATAGCAAAGTCATTGATAAATAGGTAGATAAAGGATAAACTATCGGTTTGCAACAACTAATTTAATCACGAGCAAAGGATGTATAGCATTAGAAAGAACAGAGCTATGTAATTTCCTGCATGACCATATATCTATATATATATATATGTATATGCCACATGCACATACACAACATTTCAATATAAAAATTCTTATAAATTTTTGCTATGCATTTAGTATATATATAGACATAACAGAACGATCCTTCAACCGAGGTTTCGATAACTGGAAAAGAAAAATTTTCGTAACTTACTCTTATTTAGTTCAAGACTACACACATTCGAGGTGTTTAAATAATGCTTCGTGCGTAAAACTCGTAAATTTGTTAGCAGGCTAATTTTTCGTAGAGGTATAGGTATATGTATACGTGTAAGTTATATATACATCCTCTTATTATTCTAATGTAATATTCGTTGTGGTCTGCTTCTGTGATAAATAGACATTTATACGGTCGTTTAATTATTTACTCTCTAAAATAATTAACAAATTCATTATACCTTTCGCGTGTTTTTTTAGGGGCTGAAAAAAATAATCTAATTAATGGAGGTGTGCTTATATATATTTTAGGGGTTCAAAATTTCGTTGTTATTTATTTTTAAATAAAATTGTTAAATAAATTAATTATATTTAATATATGTCGGACTCATAAAATGGTCATTTTTTACTTTTTTCTATAAACAAATGAATAAATATTTTAAAAAACCCTGAACGTCAGGCCCTTAGACTTGTTTTAAATAATATACCCAAATTCTTCCAGATTTTTAAATCCATAATTTGATTACGATGTTTGGGCTGAATGTTTATGCCTTTTTAGACTAATAATTACCGACACCTAAAATTATTCACTAAATTATTATTTAAAAAAATGATTTTATCATCAAAAAATCAAAACGTCATGCCCTTCCTTATGTTTTAAGCTTTCCTAAACTTTTTGAGATTTTTAATTCAATATTTTAGATATAATTTTCAGGTTGAAAGGTACAGATTCTTGTAATTTTTAAATGAAATCTTAAGTGTTTACTTATATATTTTTATATTAAAATTTAGTTGTTATTGATGTTTAAATAAAATTTTTCTACTTTATATAACATATAAGCTGTATATGTGTATATTTTTATTCCTTTTTTTCATTTAAAATTCTCATCGGATATTCCTTACTGTACATTATAAATCAATAAATATTTAAGAAAAACATTTGTTTTTTAAAAATCTCTAATTTTGGAGGAAGACAAATATTATATATTTAAGTATATCTATATTCACAAAATGTGTCCTAAAAAAATGCTTTCCATTTACTAATCCCGATGATGTCATAAGCGCGCACGCGTGCGTGCGTGTGTGAGCGTAAGCGATAAGAGTATATACGTTACATATACAAATGTAAAAGAAAGAAAAATTTTGGTTACACGACGCGTGTCTCCACACGTACATAGTATATGTAATTGTCGAATCATTGTCTAGCTCGAAAAAAATTTTTTGTTGAAGCATATACAAGTATATAAAGGTCGAACGTTGCGTAATATCCTATAAGAGAAGCGACTTGCATGGCAAAGTAACGAAGCATCGTTTTTTTTCTTTTCTCGCGGATACAATCGCATAAATATGTTGTCACACCTGTAACTACGTGATGTTCTGAAAATTGTCATTTCTCACGTTCTGCATACTTATATAGACTTTATTCCGATGTAATGTATATAAGTTATAAATATTGTATATATATGATGTATCACGTATTTTCCGTGTTTATGCATGTGTTCAATTCGAAATTTAAGTGTTATTATTTATAATAATAACTGCTGTATTTTGGAAAATATAAACTGTATATGCATTTATCTTCTGTTATTTGTTCGGTTGATTGAGTGAATGTTTTTCATTATTTTTATAATTATTGAAATAAAGGTTATAAGTCAGACTTATATATATATATATATATATATGAGGAAATCCATAAAAATTCTTCCAAATCGCGTTCCCTAAAATCGAAAAAATTTTTTTTGAGGCACACCATCCGCACCTCGCACTTTTCTTTTTCATTTATAGTACAATATAATATTTGACAAAAAATTTGAACAAGAATTAAAAGGTTTGTGACACACTTTTTTTTTAATTTGAAGTTTATAATTAAAAAATCGTAAAATAATGTTTTTTTTAAAGGCTTATATATTTATATAACGAGGCCTGCGATGGCTCGGTCGGTAGGGCGTCGGGCTCGTAATATGGAGGTCCCAGGTTCGATTCTCGGTCCGGTCGGATTGATACAAGCACCACTGGCGAATGTATTTTCAACTCGTGCTTTCTTCACCAAGACATCGTATGACCTCCGTCGCTGATTAGCACCGATTTGGGAGCATAAAAAGAGCGACGTTAAAATAAAAAAAAAATGTATATAACAATTATATTGAAACAAATAATCGTTGAACTAATCTTTCTTTATTTAAATATATTTCAATTCTCTATTCAACTATAATTTTTAATGTAATAATACAATAATTTTATACTTTGTCATGTACAGAATCCAATAAATTATACAAATTAATTATCTAACCATAATAAAGACGTATATACAAAACTATAAATAATTTTAAACTAGGATGATTGGATTGTTGGATGATAAATGGTATTTTGGAGTAATTGTTGAAATTGAAAAAGATAATAAATAATCAATTATTTTGTACAATTCCAATTATTTCGGTCTTACAGTCAACACTAAACACTTATTCCCCAATATATAAAAAATTTTGTTGTATTTATTAAAGTAATTATTTAGGTGTCGGATTTTTTTTATACATTTGGGAATAAGCTTGTGTTTAATTTTGACTGTAAAACCGAAATATTTACAATTTTAATTAAAAAAGATAGTTGTAAAAATTAATATTTTACACCAAAATGAAAAACATTATTTAAAACGATAATATTTCCCACATAAGTGTTATCAAATTGATCCGCATAAATATACGAAAAAATATATATATTTAGAATAATGTGATAAATAATTATATAATGAATATATCAAAAAATTCTATTATCTTTAGTGACTAAATATTTTTTAAAATAATTTTTACATATATTTATTTAAACAGCACATTTATAAATTATTTGGTTTTATGAACGCTATACTTAAAAAAAGTGCGTTTTATTTTGTGTTCAAATTTTGTTTCACATATTATGTGTATTATAAATGAAGATAAGTGAGGTCCGGATAGTATGCCTCAAAAATTTTTTTTCGATTTTAGGGAACACGAGTTGGAAGAATTTTTGTTGATTTCTTCATATATTTAATTTTGTTTTAAAAATACTAATTAATTAGAGCTTTTGAGTTCCCGTGAAGGATGGTCAAAAGGAAAAATATATTTAATATTAAATTGAGATTTTTTAACGATTACAATCTACCTGTCTTTATACATATATTTTTTCTATACCTCTTTCATTGCAGTTCTCGGTGAGAGTACCTTTTTGCGTTTGACCTGCACCCAGCTTGCGTCCTCTGGCAACTAACTCCCCTTTTATGCATAATTGTTTTACCATCATCGATTTCCTTAGTGGAAGTTTTACTATAATTTCGTTAATTCCTTATGAAAAATGTCAGTTATAATATATATATAGTACTGCCGCTCATAAGTTTTTGACACCTTGTGAAAAATTGTATAAACTTTAAAGTTTTATATCTTCGCGAAAAATTAACGTATATAAATTGCCGACAAGGCATTGAAAACAAAAAAATATATTTAAAAATGTTTGCTTATATTCACTGATACATCAGTTTTAAAGAAAAATTTTTTTAATAAAAATCTGTAGAAATAAAGTTATTTTGCTGGGTTTATCTACCTACGATTTTAGTTTTAGTTATAAACAAATTTGTAAAAAATTAATCACTTTTTTCGAAAATACGTCCGCTATTTTTTGATTTAGAAAAAAGTGCTAAAGGGAAAAAGTATGCATTTTTTTATTGTATAAAAAAATTGTTCATTAATAATATTTTATAGGAATTTCACTCACTTTTTCTCTTTTGCATTTTTTTTCTAAATCAAAAAATGGCAGAGATATTTTAGATAAAAAAATTGTCAATTTTAAAGGGCTTTTTAACACCGTTCCAAAACCCTGTCGCCAATTTCATCATGATTTTTATTTATTTTATATTATTGTCCATTTATTGTTATTATTGTTGTAATTGTGTTAACAATCTACCTACGTGTTGATAAGCAAATGAAACTATAAGTGCGTTTTCAAAAACCACCCTTTACCAAAAATGTCAATACTTCGCATCCTGTTGAAAACGCAACGATATTTTTGTCTAAAATTCAGTACACAATTTATAGATAAACAAAGGCTACTAAACTCTCTTTTTTATGTAAGATGTGGTTATATTTATTTAAATAATTATGGTAAATTATAAAGTACCAAGACATTATTACCCTTTATTTAATTATTATCTAACTATGTGTTTTATTTTATATAAAAATATTGTTTGTAATTAAAAATCGCTGCCAATTAATTGGCACGTAGTTAGCTTCCTCAAATTAACATGTAGATCTTATACGTAATAAGGTAAAAGTACCTATAGCGGTACGTGCCCTATTGTGGAAAATATAATTAAATTATTATGATTCAACGAACCTTATTAAGTCTTTCTTAATTGAAAAAAATAAATCAAATTTCAAATAAGTTAAAAAATGTAGATTTATAAATATAAGCAGGTAAAAAATCCCTGGTAGAAAATAGCGCAGATTCTGACCAGAATTTCTGGTCAACACATGTTAAATTGGTGTATATCTAGAAATTTTGCAAATTTTCTGAAAAGGATTTCTAACAATATCTTATTTTCAAAATTTTTACCAGAAATTCTGACCAGAAATAGGCTCAATTTTCTACCAGGGATAATTAATCAGCAAAAAAAAAATAATAAAAGATCAACAGGTAACTAATTTTTAAGGCTATGGTAACAAATAGTACTAATTTCCAAAGCCTATTGTTTCAAGCTATTTAAGCATATTTCATTATGCATTATAAACATATAATAGGTATAAATGCTAGAGAAAATTTTAGATAGCATCAATTAAAAATATAAAAAATTATCTTTTTACTTTTCTTTAAATTTTTTAAACACATTTTCTTCCAAATCTACTATAAAGTTATGATATTATGTTTAACACTCGTGAATTCATAGTTTGGATATGGTTATCGATTGCTTTAACGAGTCAAGTTATTTATTGAACTGCACAACGTTTCGGAGACAAATTTGCCTCCATCTTTAGGTGCTAAACAATCGATAACCATATCCAAACTTGAATTCACGAGTGTTAAACATAATATAATTTAAGAGGAGTGGATTGTTTACATCCTCTACGTACATCAACATGACTCCGCCGAATTCCGGGTTCATGCACTGATCGTCTCGACAACGAAGGTTTTTATCAAAACATCACGCAAAGATTCGGAGTTTACACTACTAAACAGCTGAAATTATTATTGAGAATTGACACTCTAAAAAACTGACAAGTTTTTGTTTGAAACGCAATGTGACAATCACAAGTTTAGCACCTGAAGATGGAGGCAAATTGGTCTCCGAAACGTTGTGCAGTTCAATAAATAACTTGACTCGTTAAAGCAATCAACAACCATATCCAAACTATAAAGTTATTATATTGAACACATAATTAGCAATAAATTGTCAACGGTTTTTGTTCATAATTAGAAAATTCAATCAGATTGAATTTTTCACAACTGACATAAAAAAATCTCGATGGTATCAATTAAAAATATAAAAAAAATTATTTTTTGGTGCTTTTCTTTGGATTTTTGAAAAACAGTTTCCTTCAAAGAAAGGTTAGTTCCACATTAGACTACTTTATAAATAAATAAAAATTACAGTTTATTATTTTTTTCTGAAAAACTAATCCGTAAAATATTTTGAAATTTTTACTGCATAATGCTATTATTGTATTCTAGTTCCACGATTTTTCAACATATTTGATGAATTATTTTCAGAGATATGAGCAATCAAACATTTTGTACAAAAATATATAATGCAAGGGTTAACACTACTCTAGAGGCCGAAAAAGGTGTAATTTTGCGGATTTTTCATGGGATTATGGGAAAAGGGCTTGTACTGAAATTTACATGGTTTATTCAACATATCTTGGAGTATAAAAAATAATTTTTTTATTATCGATTTCGTGCAAAACGGCGGCGCCACAGCGCGGATCACAGATACAATGTTTTTTTGAGACGCTCCGCGGGCGTACCCATTCCTCGGCAACTGTGAGAACTGGAATAAAATTCCAAATTTTTTTTTAAACTACATACTAATAGCTATCAAAGTATGTAGGAACTTTCTTTTTTTTTCAATTTTTGTAGAAATAGTGCATATCTGAACAAAAAGTATGAATTTTCGACTAAAAAAGAGCAGTAAATTGTTAATAAAACAAGTAATTTTCAAAATATATATATGAAACTACTGTAAAAATTTGAAGTCGATCCATACAATAGTTTTGAAGCTACGAGTACGCCCGATTTGAAAAAAACAGTTTCGAGAAAAACGCGTTTAAGTTTTCGTAACATTGAAACCGTTGAAATTTTTGTTTACCTCTAGTCTGCGATGCCTGCGCCGTACATCTGGCCTTCTCTGTTGATGTCGAATTCTTCCTCTTCCTTCCTTGCAGATTTTATGGACATCAGGGTCTCTCTGGCATCATTGGTCAACGATCGCTCGGAAAATTTGATGCGACGAGCGTCCGCCTCCACGCAAAAATTGTAGCAATTCGGTCCGATCGTTAAGCCCAGGTGTTCCATCAGCTTCAATACACTGGACAATCCATCATTGTAGATACTTACAGCAATATATACTGCAGTATCAAACACATGTATGCCACTGGAAAATGTTTTTGGAGTCATGGACCAGACCGTTGCATTAAAACTTTCGTTACTATTTTGCGTGAAGCCGCCTAAGCAACTGGTTAGAAACAAATGGTTAGAAAAATATTTTTGTAATTTTTATAAAATATTATGTGAAATGTCATCTTTATCAAATATATTATAAAAAATATTCTTTATTGATGATTACTAACACCCAAATTACGTAAAATATTAAAATATTTAACAAAATAGGCCTAAAACAGTTACAAATTCAAAAAACTCCTGGCAAGATAAAAGTTATCAAAGGACTCCGATGAAAAAGTTTCGAACTTATACATATAAGAGCTTTAACTTTACACAGCGAATAAGGTTTATCTAAAAAAATGCACTTTCTGGCTCGATAAACCTAATTAGTTTAAATAACTGATTTAAAAATGTCAGATTTTTCATTAAAAAAATAGTAATAAAAATGTCACATTCAATTTTAAACAAAAAATGCTGTGTAACTTTATAATTCATACATACCTCAAGATGTGTGCAAAATTTCAGGAGCCTACGATAAAAATTATCCTGCAAGGAATGGTTTAAACATATAAAAAATACTTTTTGTATTATTTAGCTTTAAAGTTTAAGATACATGACTTTTTGCATTAACTGAAGATTATCTAATGCTGGAATTAGGTAGACACATAAGTTTTATAATATTAAACATTATTTACGCACATGCTATGTAACATTTAGAACTTGTTTATAAAATAAAAATAAATTGATTTTTTTTTAATTTTCGACCATACTCTACCCTTAAGTATACTTTAAGCAAAAAAAATTGAATTTTTTAAAATCCTTGAGTGGTGTTACCCCTTAATAACTTAGGTAATTATAGATATTTGACCTAACAAACAATAGGGATAAAAACTACCAATGATTATTTTTTCCCAAAATTTCAAGTGGATTAAATGCTTTTTATTCAAATAAAAACTAGTCGATATAGTTACTTGAAATTTTTATATAGTTTAGGATCATTAGAAGGTTCCTTCATCATAAATTTTTGCAGTACATGTAACTGATTAATTTCCAATATATAAAATATTTAAAAAAAATCATTTTTTCACCACACGTAGACCGAAAGTACCACATTCCCTCCCGGCACCGAAAAAGGAATGTGTTATTTTCGGCCTACTGGT
Organism: Theocolax elegans; assembly: GCA_026168455.1. Taxonomy (NCBI): domain Eukaryota; kingdom Metazoa; phylum Arthropoda; class Insecta; order Hymenoptera; family Cerocephalidae; genus Theocolax; species Theocolax elegans. The sequence continues at coordinate 69,897,749 of CM047428.1, read as the reverse complement.
GGTGAAAAATAGTATACATCCCACGGGAGGTAAAATGGTCACCCCATAGCACATGTTTGCCACCCTCGCCTTCGGCTCAGGTGCCAATTTACATGTGCTATGGACTGACCAATACTTTACCTCCCTAGGTGTGTAATATACTATTCCTAACTCCGTGCGCAAAATAGTACTTTCCCGCAATAGTGCGCAAAATAAAATTTTCCTGCAATAGTGCTCTTAATTATGAGAGACAAAGTGATTTCAACCCCGTACCACCTTTTCACCCTCGCTTCGCTCAGGTGTTGTTAGGAAAAATAGTATACGATACACGACGTGCGCATAGGTGACTCTGCTACTCGTTTTCTTGCCACCCTCACTTCGCTCGGGCGGCAAATCCGACTCGTGATGTTTTGTGCACATGAATCGTAATATACTATTTTTAAATAATAAAAAAACTAATAGAGATAATTTATTAATCCAAAATCGAGCGAATAGATTTTTTATTCTCTATAAAGTTCAGTTGGTCTAAAATAAAAAAAATAATAGTATTATCAATATTTTTGAAAAAATAATTTTTAAAAAATTGTAAATTGTTTTTAAAACAAAAATATTTGGGGACAAATAACTAAAATTCTAAAAATAAAAAGCAAACTATACACGCAAGCTGGATGATATTGAACGAGTAGTTTCGAAAATACAGCGGTATACGTACACACACACATTCACACACACACACACACTTTTTCTAAAAACACGTGATTTTGATTCCAGACATAACATAATTTTTAACATGTTTTACAAGTAAAATGCATAAAATGAAATAATAAAAGCAAAATACCATATGATTAAGGAAATTCGATTCTTCATTTTCTACCAAAGATTTATGAGTTAATTTTCCTTTCAATGCTATTTTCGAATAAGTTCGTTCCTGTTAAATTTCACTCACATGGACGTATTCCGCCCTTTGGCTCACGGATTTCGTTGCAACTTTAGAAACTGCTTTCTGGTGCACATATATGGACGAATTCACATGAATTAATGAATTCGATCTCATAGGCTATGGGCCGAAAGCTATAAGCAATTTTTAAAAATCGTTTTACGACGAAATTTTTATATACAAATTACAGTGTTTATATTAGAAAGTATATTATAATTTTCTTTCTTATATTTTTTTGAAAGAGGGTGACCATTCTGAAACGTTACAAAAAGGAAAGAATGTGTTAAGTTTTTTTACCTTTTCTTTTCTCATTTGACTCGAGAATATCGATAAATATTAAAAAACCACCGAGTGATAAAATCAAACCAACAACATAAATATAAACAATCAATGTTGCGATAACCAGATAATTCGATTGTAATAATATTGGTATAGGGATCGGTCATTTTATTTTAATTTAACATGACAATAATATTTATTTGTTAGTGTGTGCAGACGCTTCAATACGCGCAATTTTCACAATGAAGAAAGAAACCGGTGCAATACATTGGTACGATTGCTTCCTCAAAATTAATTTATGGCTTTTATTATGTAATAAATTATTTTAATATTGAATTTAATTAAGCATAATAAATGTATCCAGCGGAACCAAAAATACTTTGGAAACATAATTGAATATGTCAGAATTTGAATATCGCGACTTTGAAAAATAAAGAAATACTAATTATTTTATTTCAACCATCTGTTTTCAAACAAATTAATACGTTTCCCAACGTCCACTCCAAAAAGTACAAGTTTTAGGTATTACAAATACCGTTTTAATACAGGTACAAATGTTATTATTATTTCAAAGCATGATTTATCATAGAAATTATACATAATTAAAAAAAGTCGCAGTTTAGATTATAGTTTTTTTCTCAACAATTATCATGATTTTTTCAATCCATTTGACCGATTAGATTCGGAAATATGTGTAATAAAAAATTTAATTCAAACAGATATAATGCTCAATATCTTCTCGCTAATTACAAATCTTTTTAGCTGAAAAATATATAGATAATTATTACCACAAAGACATATATTTCTTTTCAAATTTTCACGTTGAAAGCTATTTTTATGATCGATATGGTAGTCAAATTAGAGGGATCTACTTTTAAAAACCCGAAAATTTTCTGTAAATATGGAACTAAAAATCTGAAAAAAATCTTACGTGATACTTGAGTAGCATAGAAGAAACTACAGAGCGATTTTTTTAATATAATTAATTTTAAATTAACTAAAAATTAATAATTGCTTTTCGTCAGTAATGATTTGGTGTGAAATTGATGCTTGCAGCTGCACGAAAATCTCGATCAATTATAATATTGTGATAAAAAATTTTGAAAAAAATCATATGTACTATTCAAGGTAAGAAGAAGAGCATTACAGAGAGATTTTTTGGAAAAAGTCGACCAATTATTAATTAAAATGTAAATTGGGATTCTAATATTTTAGTTTCACATCTCCTTTTAATTTTTTATCAATAATTAGTGGGTGTACACAACTACTTGAAATTGTTGCAGCATATACTATTATGTTCTATCATCGTGATTTTTTAAGCACATTCGACTAATTACTTTCAGAGTTTTGTAAATATTTCGTTTTTATTAAATGCTGCTAGAGACAATCTGAAATCGAAAGCATAGATTTTCTTGTTTCACATATTGCATATTATGATCTGACTCAAAGATATCATATACAACATTCGAATTTTTCGAAAATATAAATTTTTGGAAAATTGAATTAGCTATAGTACTAAAGCGATACTCAAAAACTTTTTTCTCGAATTTGGAAATAAAAATGAAAACTACTATAGTCCAACCCGAACGATATTAATAAAGTAGTTTATAAAATATGGCAATATAGGTACAAACACACACAAGCACACCGTTTATACGGACATTTTCTGAAAACACTAGATTTAGATTCTAAACATGTTAAAACATATACTTATCTAACATGTTTTTAGCTCATCGAAAAATTAACTATTACAAAGCTTTCTCTACGAGGAAGCAAAAATATTATGTATATTCATTATTGAAATTCACGATAAAAATATATTTATAATTTTTCAAAATAGCGAATTCTCTGATTTTTCCAAAAAATCGCCTATGATAATTTTTTTTATGGATTTTCCAGCTTATCCTCGAAATTCGTGTTTAGCAGTTGTCCAAATACATATACCTGTCGGTATGGAGACGTGGATCCTCATCGGTCAAGGAAATCTTTAATTCCTTTGCCTAATGACATAGGATCGGTATACAATATATATATCCGAACATACATTTAGTTAGTCAAAATTATTTCCTAATTATTAAGGAATTGTAATACTTATATAAAAATTGAAATTTTATTTATTTTACTTTTTCTCTTGTTACATTTTTACATATTTTCCTATAAATAAGTATATTTGAATAAGCTAGACCCACTTATCGATCGCAGTACTTTGAAATATTACAGGAATTTACTGTATCGACGATACACGTTGACATTTGTGTACAAAGTACAACCTGTATAACCTGTGCTAATAATTATTTGGAACTTTTATTATGTGATATAAAACAGTAAAAGTTAAAGAATAATATAAATAAAAAATGTCAACCGATAAATTTCTTGATCTTGATATTAAAAAATTGTTCGAAGAACACACAATTAAGGATATTGAATTGATTCAAAAGCAAATTCAACATGAAAGTGATAGAAAACAAATTGAATTACGGACATTGGTTGGGTATGTTTTTTCAGTATTTTAAAAAATTAAGTACCCATTTTTCTTATCATTTATTTTTTTATGTATAGATAATTTTCATTTATTACATTTTATAGGGAAAGGTACCGTGACTTGATTCAAGCTGCAGATTCGATAGCTGAAATGAAACAGACGTCTGAAACTGTGATTTCAAAAATTGTAAATATTGAGAAAGTATTTCAAGAATTACAGCAAAAGTATCTTATAGGGTTTAAAATTGAGACTGAACAAATGAATTTACAAAAGTATGTTAATATATGTTTAAATTTTATGTACATAATACAAAGTTTTAATTATATAAAATTAGTATATTTTAAGAAACATCTATAGATTATTGGTCTTTTTGAGAAAAGTGTTTTTGTAAAGTTATAATTAAACTGTTTTACTTTTTGTCATTCAAAGTATAAGTTTGATAGAATCTATATATTGCATACTTTTCTTTTATTTTCAGAGAATTAAGCCATACCTCTGAATCTGTAGTTATGCAAATAAAGATTTTAATGGATTTTCCAGAACAAATTTGGTCAGCTATAGACTCTAAAGATCTTCTACTCGCTACAGAATTGTTTTTATTAGCTCAACACGTTAATTATAGTTTAAAATTTCAAGTTGGTGATTCTAATTTAGCAAATAAATATCCCATTCTTTCAAAACAATGGGGTATCATTAATCAATTTAAAACACTGATTCTTAATTTTTGTAATGATACTTTATTATCTATAGAACTCACAAGAGAGGTATGTGTTATTACTTTTATATTCACACTGTTAAAAAATAAACTTATTTAATTAATTTTTTTATTAGTTTGCTGCAAATTGTCTAGCAGCATTAGTATTATTAGATAGACTGAATTCATCTGAATTATTAGATAGACTAATATCATTGAGAAATCAAACAATACAGTCAATTATTATTTCTGAAAATGAACTTAGCGTTAAAAATAAAATAAAATTATGCTTGAATGTTTTGATGGAAACTATACCTCTCATTTGCAGTTGTTTTATAAGTAAGACATAAAATTTAATCATATTTAAAATTTAAAATACTGTGAATAGATTTGTAATTTGTTTATTTTTTTCAGAACACGGAGATAATCAAGATGGTTTAGTCTCATCATACATAAGTGATGTTAAAGATAAAAATGCTTTTTTCATGTTATCTCAGCTTGACTTAGATGAAGTTTTAATTGATAAATTTCTTCCAACGGTTGCAAAAAATCATAAGCCATTTGTTCAATATGAATTCGAGAAACTTCCATTAGACAGCGTACAAGATAGTGTAAATATCTGGTTTAAATGGGTTAAACAATTGTCAGATGTAGAAATAACAAAATTACTTAGTTTGGTAACATCTATTAAAGGAATTTACAATATTAGAGAAGAGTGTTTTGCACTAGAAACTCCCAAAAATTGGGAAAGTGTGTGGGATACCATTTCTTTGCCATGCGTTAATTTTTGGTCCACATTTTTCCAACCATTATTAACAGAAAGAGTGAAAGGTGAAATTTTATTTAACTTACCACATTTTGAAAGTCATTAAAGTACTTATATATGTTTTTATTTTATTAGGTGTCTTGAACGGCCAATTAAGTACTTGTTTAATTAATTTGAAGAAAAATGTAGTAGATTTACTTGGGAGGGTAGTAAAAGATACAATTCAATTTCCTGAAAATGATTTAAGGTGGTATGTTTGGCAAGAATCATCATTAGATATTCCACAAAAATTAACAGCAGATTCATTAATGGACAGTAAAAGACCTTTGCTGTTGAAAGCTAGAGGCTTTTCACCCAATATATTACAATTGTGCGAAAATTTTGAAAACGATTTATCAGAAGTTTTACTACATTTAAAAAACTTTTTATACGAATCAGAACAAACATCAACAATAAAAGATGATCTTTTAGCAAGCGATATATATTTAACATCAAATAAATATTGTGACCGTAGCGAAATTCAAGAATATTTGCAAAATATTAGCACAAAATTTATTGACGATTTTATAATTTTTATTAAAGAAGAATGTGCAGTTGAAAATCCAAAATTTGGGCAGCAAGATATTAATACACTTGTCACTGCAAGATTTCTTCAAGCAATACCTATGATGTGTTCAAATTTTAAAGAATGTTTTACTATTTCTAGGCCTACTGGCTTAACATTGACTAATATAAAATGGCAAGAAATTTGTGATAAACTAAACGAAGAAAGTTCTTGTGTATGGTCAATCTGGGCTGAGTTGTTTGTAAAATTTATAATTTCTGAAAAGCATAAGTATCTGATTAAAGAAGATATTAATGAACTGCGAATCCAATCAGTTATAACTGATTGGGAAAAGGTAACAATTGAAGAGGAAGCAGAAGAAGGCAGAAGAATAAAATCTGAAATTTTAGTACCATATCAACCAGTAGTTCCTTTACAAAAGTTTTTATCTTTCATTTGTAAAGAATTAAATAAAGTTGTGCCTCACACAATTCCTAAGTAAGCACCTACTATTTATTATATTATATTATTTATGTACCTATTATATTATTTATTTGTACATAACTATATTAAATTTTTAATAGTATTTAATTAATATACTTTATTATAATTTAGCAATGTTCTCAATGAAATAATTAGTAGACTAGCTCAAGAGTTATTTGATTATTATTATAATCTTACAACAAAATTGGATGTTCGTCAAAAGCAAGCAATACAAATTTTGTTTGATGTAAAATATATTTGTATGCTAATGGTACCTCGTGATAACAAGGTAGTTGTTGAGCAGTCAAATAAAACGTGCAATATAATTATTACCAAGATCGATCCATTTGATTTTGATGTCTTCTACCCATTCATAAACAATAATGTTAAAAAAGCAGTACAAAGGTCATTGGTGAGTTATACATTAATGATAAATTATATGAAATATTAGCTAATTACGAAACTAAGTTACACATTAAATAAAATATTTAATTGTGGTCTAAACCAAGCTTATAACATTTCGTTTTCAGTTGATATATGCAACTTTGGTACCACATATGGAACAATTACATTCAATTTTGGGAGCTCGAATTGATCATAATGAAGGACTAAAATCTATCAAAGATCCACCAGGTGTTCTTGCTCTTTGCACTGGTGCTCCATGGTTCCCATCCTTGGCTGTCACAGCACCAACACAAAATTTACCATCAACTTCTGGTCTACCTCCAGAAAAATCACAGGTAATATAATAATCATTATGCAAATTGATCGTTATATATTAAATATTGAACTGAAAAGAAATTGTAAATATGTTCAAAGAAATTGTTTAAATATCTTCTACTCCTATTATAAAAAAATCTAAGAAAAAATTTACAAAATATTAATTTTGGTAAATTTCTTATCAGTACAGTTTTGTACATTCCAAAGCTTACAAAATCGCAGTAATTGAATAGTTTGTTTTTCTTAATTAGATGGATATATTTTTGACATCATTTTAAAGAGTAATATTGATATTTTTGGTAAGGTTAAAAGTGTGATAGAGTGAAATTTAAAATGCATGCTAATAAAAAATTTATAACTCTTACATTTGACCGAGTGATGTTAGTGTATAATATTATTTACTAATTTCTATATTAAGGGGGTACCATATTCAATATTTACTCTCTCTACACAGTTTTAATTATTACAATTTCACAGACGGTATTAATTATTGCAGTTTAATAGTTTATTCCTTTTCTTTTATTAATAACTCATTATCTGAGTTTTGAATTTTGTTATATTTTTGTGCGATTTCAAGTTATATTTATAATTTATTAAAAGTTTTGCTAAGGAGTAAGGGTAAATCTCAGAAACTATTCATTTTAAATAAAATAAAACAATTTTTTTTGGTGTGCACTTTTATCAAATCAAGTTTTTTATGTCTAATATATTTATTTTTATTTATTTTAACCAGAAAATTGTCAAAGGTAATTTTACAGAGGTATGTACAAATGCCTGTATGTAGATCAGGTTTATATCAATCATTATCAATTAATACTAAACATTAAAGATTTACTAACGTAACTCACTTGTAACGTCTGTTACGCTTAAAAAATAAAAAAATTTTTTTCACACTGACGGTCTGAAAAGTATTCTTTATTGACCTCTTTACAAGGAGTAAAAATTCATTTTATTCCCTAGCGACGTAAAGTACTTTATTGTCCGGTAAATTTACTTTATTCCCTGTAAATTTAATTTCTTGTCGAAAAAATTTCTATTTGTGGTCAGGGTGAAATCTTATATGCACCTTGGTAGTAATTGATAATTATTTCCTTGCGCATCAAACTTCGCCCGCGGGAATAAAGATCAATTTTACTCCTTTGGTACATAAATAACTATTATGTGCGACTATAATGAAAAATATTTAATTTTATAAACATGAGTTAAAACTGATTGATTGTTACATACATAGTCTTGATTCTTTTAATTCTTTTTAGAAATCTATACGATCTTAACACATTCAACCCATTTCTTTCTAAGAATGTTAGTGAAATTTTACGCTATTAATAGAGCCAAAAAATAATAAATTAAACATGTGCTGCTTGCAAAGATACTTTTTTTATTTTTTTTTAATGTAACTACTCTATATTTATAATAAAGGCACATTACATTTGTAGGCGTCAAATATTTTCTTTTAAGAACAAAAATATGCACAGAAAATTTCAACATTATTGCTTACACGTTACATTATATATAAATAAAAATAAATTAACAATTTTACATTTTGGTAAGAATAAGTGACAGCACTGAAATCAGCAACTATTTATTTTTCCTCATAGGCACATTCTTTTTGCAACATGAACATATTTTGTTATATGTCAGTAAATCTCCACAAAAAATACAGTTCATTTGATTTGGTGTTAAAATAGTTACGATAAAATGTTTAAAGTTTTGTACTAAAAGTTACAAATCAGCTGTAATTGGGTGATATTAAATTTTTACATTTTAGTATGTAAAGGCCAATTTGGCCTTTACAAAAGTAGTCGGAACTGTTTTATTTGAAAAATAATTATAAATTTAGTAGCACAAATACAGACCGATCGATTATTATTTTTAAAAAATCCATTTATTATTGAGGAATACCAAAATGAAAAGTTTCTGAGATTTCCTCATATGTCTAAAAATAATAAATATTTTTGTCTAAAATTTAGCACATAGATCTTTTATATACAAAGGACAGTGAAGTAAACTTTGCCAACGTTTCGAACATATTATCACCGTCCCTTTTTAAGGCTATAAAAAAAAATCATGTATTTATTTATTTATTTATTTACCAGTAATACATATGTTGTTTAAGTCTAAATATACATTAATATATATCCGACTAAACATTACATCCTAAAGAGCTACAAAGATACCTGTACTTAGGCCTGGTAGACTAATTTCAACAACTAACTTACGAACTAAGAAACGTCTTCATAGTGTGCATTAGTGAAAACACATTTAAAATTTGTTTAAAAATTATAATAAATATAAAAAGAAACATTATCAATAGAGATCTTGATAAATTCAACATAAATAACAAAACTATATAAAATTATCATTTTTTTCTTAGGTACTCTTTAATTTTCGTTTTTATATTTTTTTGGCTTAGATTTAAAGTTTTTAACTCGTTTGAAAGATTGTTGAAATACTTTATAGCATTGTATTCACAACTCTTATAGGAAATAGTTTTCTTAATTTTAGGCAAAATTATATTTTTATTTCTAGTTTTACTCTTAGAAATAAAAAATTTATCCTTCAAGTCTTCATAATAATACAATACTGAATTAAGAACAAAAATTAGCTTAATACTTAAAGGCACTTTATTATTCTCATAGTCTTTGAAGATTATTCTAATAAATCTTTTTCGTAAAGATTCATTTAAGACATTGTAAGCCCCACCCCATGCAATAGTGCCATAGGATGCAATGCTATGAAAAAAAGCATGGTAAATCTGTAATAGAGACTTTTAGTTCATAATTTTAGATAATTTTCTGAAAATAAAAAGCAAATATTTAGTCCTTTTTATTATATAAGACACGTGATAATTCCATCTTAAATGGCCGTCAATATAAACCCCTGGATACTTGGCAAATTCTACTCTTTTAATGGGATTATTTTTAATATTAATATTTAATTTTTTAGGAATGCTATCACTGTAACTTCCAAATGCAATATAGACAGTTTTATCAACATTTAGGTATAAGTCGTTAGCAGCTATCCAATCACATATTTTTTCGTAGGGCACTATCATCAAAATTTCACAACTATTCCATGTTGTGCCCGAACACTATAATACTGTATCATCAGCATAGGACAACAGTATACAATCCTTAGTAACAGTATCAAGCAGATCATTAATATAAATCCAGAAAAACAAAGGTTCCAATATAGTTTCCTGTGAAACTCCCATAGTTACTGGTAGTCGATCACTTTCAACTTTTTTTAACTTAACTCTTTGATATCTAATTAGTTAAATAATCTTTCAATAAATTGAGTAATTGACCTCTAATACATTTGACTTGACTCTACTCATCTACGAGTAATGGAAGATCAGTGCTAACTGTTTAACATTTATTTGTACTTGAAGAGGTCTGCAAAACCTGGCAGACGAAACGTCGTACAACTTTTAAAATCAAATTGGTTGTTAATTTCATTACAACCTGGGTTTAACCCTTTAAAATCGTTATTTTGGATTTTTGAAGGGTGTACATTCTAAAATAAAAAAAAGACCTCTAATACCATATGCTTCCATTTTTATAAACAGCTTTTTATGGTCAACTGTATCAAAAGCTTTTGCTAAGTCTATAAAAGTAGTTATTGAAGGTTCATTAGCATCTACTTTATTATAAATATGTTTAGTGAGAAAATTTAATGCATCATTTGTACTTTTATTTTTCAAAAAACCGTATTGTTTATCAGATAAAATTTTATTTCTTCTAAGAAAATTGGTTATTCTAACATGAATAATTTTTTCGAAAACTTTCGCAATATTAGAAAAAAGAGAAATTGGTCTATAATTTTTTTTTATTAAGCTTTCTAATCTACATAGATTACTAAAAAATGCATTTGCATGCTGCAATATTTGGCTCGGCAATTAAAAACTCTATGTTCAGTGGTAAAGTAAGATTATCTTTTTGTAGTTCTTTTAACAGTTTGGTTCTATTATCGTTGTACAATTTACATTGTAGATAACGTGATTTAAATTTTCGTTGTTGTCATTGCAGTTACACATAGAGTCGTGAATTATATCAATACGAGCAAGTGAATCTGCTAGATGGTAATGGTTACTTCTCATACAGTTTACAGTAACAATAAATGCCCTGCCAAGTTTACATTTAGAGTACCAGGGTTTACGAACATTTTTATAGTAAAATTGGAAGTAAATTTTACCCGTGTTGTGGTGAGGGCTTGTAAGGAATTCATTATTTTTTTGACTTTTGTTTTTGAAAAATGTCAAACAAGTCTGTAACCGTATAAGCAGTAATGTCAATTTCATGACAGTTAGCAGCCTGCTTAGCGAGCCTGTCAACATTTTCATTCTCAGTGACTCCCACGTGAAACGGAATCCAAAACAAAGAAATAGAAGTATTTTGAACATTGTCAATATAAAATTGGTTTAACTTTTCTTTAATTTTTAAAATATAGTTATTGGCTTTAAAATTAACTTGAGGAGACTGTAAGCTCTGTAAAACACTTAGGGAGTCACAGAAAATAAGAATATTGCTATCCTTATTACAGAATGGAATGTCAAGTGCATCTCTAAGCGCAATTAATTCGGCTGTGAAAATAGAACTGTTCTTGTCAATATAATTTTTTTAAAACAAATGTTAAGCTTACTACATAGGCAGGCCGAACCAACACTAAACTACCATCTAAAAATTTTTAGTCACAGTCTTTATCCCACCAAGTAACAGGATTTGTGGTCTTATGTTTACAATTAATTATTTTACGAATTGGAGCGGTCGCTTTTACAGCTTCGATAATACATTCGACAAAAAATTCATACTTAAGACTAGGTGACAAATTTGTGCAATGTGTAGTTAAAAAATCATTATAAGATATTTCCATATTTTCCTAGAACTTTTCCCAGTCAGTTCTAACAGATTTTATTTTGAAACATTTTTCAACATATTGTTCTTTTTCGATACCTAAATTTTTGAAGATAGGAAAGTGCCATTGATTTTTCGTAAGGAAAAAACCTGGCTCTGGGACTTTGTAACATATGATGAAATCTCAACTTTTGAAGAAGGAGATTTTATATTATGTTTCATCATTTACGAGCCACGACTCGGCACATATTATTATATTAAAATCGTTTTTAGTTTTTAATTCCTCGAATTTTGAACGCGCACTTCTGGCATTCCAAAACATTATTTTAAGCACGTTGTTAACAATTTTGATATTATTAGCCATTTTATATATTATGATAAATTAAGGTTTATTTATTAATTAGACTACGTTAATATGGGATTATTTTATATATCACTATCACTTAATTCACTATTGTCAAACTCACTTTGTGATAGTTGGACATTTTCATCAAAATTTGTTGATCTTAATTTATTTTTAATTTTAGTAAGTTTGTTTTGATGCTTGGAACTAAAATGTGTGGATAAATTAAAACTAATTAATTCAATCACTTGTTGTTTGTTTTGGGAGATTTTCTGAACCTCACTATATAAATTATTTTTACCGAAAGTATTTTTGTAGAAATTTACGAATTCGTTATAGTTACAGCAAACATTATTTTCAGCAGTGAACTTATTACGTTCATGGTCGTAATATACATGGTCGTAAAGCAGCGTCAATTTTCGCCATGTTTTCTTCGATGAAAACATTTAATTTCTTTTTCTTCTTGTTTTGTTTGAGTGATGGTTTAATAAGTTTGCTATTATTTACATTTGACGTCACGGATGAATTTGTCAAGTTAGTAGATGAAGAATCGCTATAAGGGAATGGCCTTTTGAATGTTGTATTTACAGTATTTTCCGTAGCAGATGTCGGGTTTTGTTTACTTTCTATAGAACTGGGAATTCTTCGTAAATTGAATTAGTATCAATGTTATTTATTATATTTTGGTCTAGTGCTGGACAATTTAACGCTTTGTGGCCTTCTCTTTTACATTTAAAGCAGCGCATAATTTCAGGATCGGCAAACATAAAGTAATCAATTTCATCATGTCTAAACTGTAGCATAGCTGGAATTTTACAAACGTCTTCTACTTTAACGTATACACTTGCCGTCTATGGCTTTCTACATGATCATATCCCGGTTCAGCTATGCTTACTTTCATGCGTGTTATCGGTGTGCTTCTACTTACGTTGAGTTTGTCAAGAATTTTGGCTAGATAGCGATTAGGAATTGCGGACGACGCATTTGAAAAAATGATCCTTTTATTAGTAGAAATCATCGGTCTGATAAAAACTTTTTTCCCTTTTATATCTAAAGATTGACGTTCACTGGTGAAACTTTTTTAGGTTTAGAGAGATGGATGCACACACGATTTTTAGATATCTTAGAAGAACAAAGCACATTTTTAGATTTGACTATTTTACCAACTGCAACTGTGTAGTCATTAATTAATAAGTTATCAACACAAGACAGTATAATTGCTTGATCGCACGTGTAACACTTTTCGTCTTGAGCTTTCTCCGCAAAACTATCATTTTGAAAATCTTTAGAATTAAACTTGGGTATAACTAATGATGTCTGGGTTCAAAATGTAGATTGGCATCATAAATGTCCTTTGAAAATTCATAGAAATTTCGTAGAAACAGCCATACTTGTCGGCTGTATTTAACTCGTATTTGTGGTATAAAGGGGATAGGGCCCCAAACTGGAATAGACAATATACACGACGCGGCAATGTAGATACAGAGCGAAAATAAACATGTCTGAACTCTACGAGCGTTCGAACGCGAATCTGGTCTATAATTATTAGGAGATTTATCACCACTTTTGTGGATAGGAACAATTTCAGCTTTTTTAAGAGACATTGACCACGTTGCTTTTTAAATACACTTATTGAAAATTTTTCCAAAGATTTATCAATATATTTAATGAGCAATCTTAGCGTTTTAGAATTAATTTCATCCGGACCTCCAGAGGTGTCTCTCATTCCTAAAACAATTTTTTGTATTTGGCTTGTACTAGTTGGTAATATAAAAATAGTTTTATTATTTATTTTTAATGCGTATGTATGAGCAAGAATTGGAGTATTAATATCTTTTGCTAAAATCTGACCAACTACATTGAAAAATTTGTTAAAAGTGTTAGCAACCTCTAGAGGATTAGTTACCCTATCATTATTGTAATCAAAGAATTCATTATTTTTGGGAGATCTGTTAAATTTGTTTCTAATAAATTGCCATAACTTTTTATTATTGTTACCAATTCTTTGAAATTCATCCTGTTCATAATTTAATTTGGCTTGAGCAATTACCTTATTTAATGTCTTAGAATATTCAGAATATTTCTTTTTTCGAGATAAGTCATTTGGAAACCTTTTTTAGCTTAAGTATAGTTTTTCTTTAGTTAAACATGACTTAACTAATGCTTTGGTTATCCATCTTTTACAGGAGATTTTTTGCTACACTTTCTATTTAAAGTAGATATACTTATTATATTCCCAATTTCTAATATTTTATCAGTGGCTACATTTGGATCTTGTATATTAGAAAAATAATCCCAGTCCACTTTTTTACATTCCTTATCTAATATTTTAAAATCAATGTAAGTCTTACATGTATTATGCTCTTTTAAGATTTGTATATTTGCTTCCATCGAAACTAAAAGTGGATAGTGATCAGTAATACTATTTAATAATTTGTATGCTTTAACATTCAATATATTAGTTTTAATAAAAAAATTATCTATAGAAGATCCACTAGAATTTTGTATGTTTGGTCTAGTTATATTTTTAAATAAAGGTACATAATTATATTCTATAAAATTATTTAGATAATAATTTACTAATACATCTTCATTACTCAATAAACCAATATTAAAATCACCGACAATGCAGTGGTTTTCTATTGATCCATTATTAGCAATAAGAGATTTTAACGTATCAACAAATATAACCTTATTGATATTGTGGCATCGGTACACTGCTGTTATCTTGATTTTTCTGCCGTTCTTCATAACAATACTTGAGTTTAAAAATTTTATATTGTTTATTTCTTCAGTGGTTGTCGTTTCTTTAATTCCCTTTTTTATGTACATAACTACTCCATCTGCTCTATTCATTATAATGTGATTATAATAAATATTATAGATTTGAAGAGACAAATATTTATGATGCCATAAATTCCAAGTTTCCGTACATACAATGACATCAGATTTTTGCCTTAATCTTTCAACAAATATTTCCAAATGTTTATGATTGGCTTGCAGACTCCTAATAATGAAACTGACAAATAAAAAGTTATTATTGCTTACAATTAAATTTTCATTTAAAGTATGTAAATCTTTAAACTCAGTTTCCTCTTGATTCCAATTATCTATATATTCCTCATCCATTTTTGATTCACAGTCGGTTAGGTAGAGATGGATTGTATCCTAAGTATACAGTGTCTTGGAATTACTGGCTTTATTGGATAATCTGTACTTTGTAATTTCTTATTAATTTTAATTTTTAAGTACTCACATTCTTCAGTATCAGTCGCGACGTGGTTTGTCTTCTTGTTTGTTTTAAATTTCTCATAACTGTATAAGCAATTAACACATTTAACAGTGTTAGAATTCGGACATTTTTTCACTGTGTGATTGCCAGCACATTTAATGCATACTACATCATTTTTACACTTTGCTGCCCTATCATTAAAATAAATATACACTGCCGCTTATAATTTTTTGACCCCTTATGAAAAATTGTGTAAACTTTAAAGTTTTATATCTTCGCGAAAAATTAACGTACAGAAATTGGTAACAGGTTTTGGAAAAGTATTAGTAAACCCTTTGAAGTTCCGTTGGTTTTATTATAAAATATATATTTTTTAGTTTCTCACATCTCCATAATATAGATAAAAGTAAACATACATGTAATATAATCCTCCTAATTTTTTCTCTCCCTTAATTTCCGCAAATATCCTTAAAAGTTATCAGAATCAGTAATTTACTCTAGTCAGCAATCAAAACAAAGTATTTAATATAAATAATTATAATAAAAAATAAAATATCTAGCAAGCAAAGTCTGTTAATGTTGAGAAGAAATATATCAAATTAACAATGAACTACTAAAACAGCTTTAAAAGAAAGTCTCTGCTTACTTATACCTCAATATAACTGTCCCAGTGATAGTCTTGCTATCTCCATTGATATAAGAGGTACGAAATTTGCACAATGTTGTTGCAGTTCAATATTCCATTAATACGTCCAGGAAGACAAATTATACGAAACCAGAAAAAATCCTTATTCCTTATTCCTTATATGTCAAGAAAACAGTAGAAATAAAATGCATCAAATTTTAGGTACAGACTGGAAATGTTTTTCGGAAAACAGAAAAAAAATTTAATTACTAGAACCCATTTATTTAAAAGTTATTCTATCCTCAAAACGTTAAATTTTTGAAGTTTTTTTTTACAATACTAGCTGTGTTTACCGCTATTTATCACAAAATCTATCAACTTTTACTATAGAACATTACACGCAATATTGGTTGCTAATTGTCTCTAAAATGTATCCTTCTGTGTTAGAATTTCTAATCTGAAGGTCAATGTCTCGTAATCTATATGTCAATATTGAACTTGAAAAAATTGTAACTTCGCCACAATTGAGTTTTTCATCCAAAAGTCTAAAAAAAATCTTGAAACTTAAACGGTCTAAAGCTTATTATTGACCTTCAAGCCTGTAAAAAGTTATGATAATATATAGAATTGCAACATTTTTGTAGAAATTTAAATATATTTACATTTTTCCCAGATATTTTGATCAAAAGTGATCTTAATAGTTTAGACCCACTCTGAAAATCTATAGGCAGTTTCTATCTATAAAAAGACATGATTTGGATAGTAATTTTTAGTTATATATGACTTTAAAAATATTTTAAATGAAAATTTCACAAAATTTTAGAAAAAAAATCATATTTATGTTTATAGTGAAAAATGTATCCCGTGGGAGCTACAAACTAATGAAAATGGTCATATAATGCAAAAAGGTGCTAATACGTCAACTTTGACTCTCTACAACTTACAATAACGGCCCCGAAAAAATCTGAAAAAATTCAGGAGTACTATTGTACACTTTTAAAACATATTCCCATAGTTATAACAATATTCATTTTTTTCATCTTCGATTTCACAGAGAACCACTGTATACCTGTATACAAAGAACCACTATATATATATATATCTATATTATCCATATCTAAAATGATATACTCTTTTAACCAAAATAATCATATCGAAGGAAAATATTATTATTAAACATTTAAAAATAGTAATTTATAGTTATTACTTGATATATCACTTGATCTATATATGAAAATTATAAAAGTGTGGGTTGGGGAGCGTAGCGTGTAGGGTTACCCCCGCCCTAGTTTATTTTAATTATATATTTATAGCCTTGAAAAGGGACGGTGATAATACGTCCGAAACGTCGACAATTTTTGATGTAATTACTTGGCTCGTGGAGATCAAAAAATTCCGATTATTTTAAATTAATCATGGACGAACAATATCTTCATATTATTCTAAAAGGATAGTGAACTCTCAAAACTGCAGTATTTAATATCCTTTTTTAATTATATCTAATTTAGTAGAGAGGGTAAAAATAGTACAAAAAAGTATGTATCGAATTAAATAAAATATTTTATTAACATATTGTCGAACATTTTTTAACTTAAATTTTTTTGTTATAAATTATTTTATTGAATGTATTAAATTTTTGTTCTGTGTCTGATTTTGGACCCCCCCTTAATTTTACATTAACAATCAATTTAGAGAATGTTTGATTTGTATCGTTAAAAATTAAGGAATGATGTCAGATTTTGTGTATTTAAATTTGATTTTGACATATTGAATTGAAATTTGTTTAAACAAAATAAACATAATATCGATGTAATACCTATTTGCAGCAAAAGAAAAAAGAACCGAGTAAGGAACATACTAGAACCGACTCGACTGGCTCGACAATCAAATCTGGAGCAGCTGCATTTTTCGGTGCTATGGGAAGTGACTGGTTTGGAGCAAGTTAATTTTCTTTTATTTATTATTAAAGAACGTTTAATTTTGTATTATACCCCGTTTGTACATATGAATCGACAATAAAACAATCGTTATATTTACATATTATATTTCCGAGTTTTAAATTTCTATGTATCATAGCTATCTATCCCTAAAGAAATGGTAAATGTACAAAAACGTACAAAATTATAAATATTCAAGAGTTACATTTAGGACAACTTTTTCATCTTTTTACATTTTTGTACTTTTTGTTATAATAATGGTATCAATAAGTGTAAATATTAATAAACATCAGTAAATGTAAAAATGTGCAACTCGTCCTATTTACAGGTATTGTACGAATTTTTATAATTTTGAACACTTTTGTACAGTTTCAAACATTTTCGTACATTTTAGTACATATTTCATGTATTTTTTATTACACATTCTTATATTTACTTTATACTTATTTTACATATTACAACAGTTTTTCTTTATATTTAAAAATAATTCAAAAGTTGTACGCAAATGTACGAAAATATAAAAAATGTAAAATATAAATTTTATATAAAGATATGTCATGTAAGTTTTTATATATTGTATGAAAATTGAATACATGGGTAATATTTTACGTAGTATAATTTTAATTCGTACAAATAGGAAATACAAGTTTTGTTCCAATTTATTTATAAATTAACTTATTTTTTGTATACAAATTAGCAACCAAACATAAATAATTATTCAATCCTACAGCTTTTCCTGTGATACAGTCTATTGGAGAAATATATAAACAATATATTTCACGAAATGGAATAATATAACTTGAAAAATCTTGAAATCTCTGGTCATTCTGTGACGTAATTTTTTTTCGGCTATTTCGGGACGTCAATTTTCTCCGGCTGTTTTGTTACGTAACTTTTGTTATATTATAACTATATTAATACGAATATTACAATATTATAACCCAAAACAAGTTTTGCTTGATTTCTTGGAGTTGTTGTTGGTTTAGGTTATTATTCACAGCCGTAATGCAGTCAATAAATATTATCAATGTTTACAAGGTGAGTGAATGATCGCTGTATTACTGATTTAGTTTAAATTTTGTCATCGTATTGGTACTAGCATGTCATTTTTTAGATCCCCAAAATACAAGTTTAATATTACATACATTTTCTAATGATTAGTTTAACGGTTTGATAAACAACTTTAATAAGGATTACATGAATTTCTAAAAATTATTGACATTGAGAAAAACAGCTGTAAATCCAATTTTTTTTGGTAATTATTTGATTTTATTGATAATAAATTCTTGTTTTTGTAACTTTTATCGAAAATTTAGCATTACAGGTAGACTTGCAGCAGTTTGTTAGATAGTCAATAGATAATGGTTTATTGTTAAATGTTAAAAAATGTTCAGTTATATCCTTTTCTAGAACTAAAAATCCTGTGATTTTTTATTATCTTGTGGGTGATGCAGCATTGGTAGGGCGAGAGTTTATTAAAGATTTAGGAGTTATATTTGATACATCTCTTTCTTATAAATCTTATTTGGATTTTATGATATCAAAAACGTTCAGAACACTTGGATTTTTAAAACGCTCAACCAGAGATTTTAATTGTAATCCATCAATTGTTTATTTATATAAGGCGCTTGTGTTACCTCATTTTTTTTATTATTCATAAGTATGATCTCCTTATACACACGAGAAATGTTAGAAGCTTGAATCTATACAGCATAAATTTTTAAAATACATTTGTTCAAGAGCCGTGAGCCTATGTCGTTTGATGAATACGATTACTCGGATGTTGCTTTGAAATTCTCTTAGCCTACTATTGCGTCGTTGCACAATTATAGTCTTTCTCTAGTAGCTTTTAAGTTAATAGATGGTCTTTTAGATTGTAAAAGTCTTTCTAATTTAATTAGTTTTAGAGAAGTAGCATGTTCTTTAAAGATTTCACGTACATTAGTGGAATATAATACACAAAGAAATTGTACAATAATCTCACTGAGTTATCAATTGGAAGATTCAAGGGTTTGGTAAAATCCTTTCTTGTCACATTTTATTGACTCATTTATATTAATTTAGTTTAATCGAATAATCCTAGATATAAGGTAAGTTTATTTTTCTTTTGTTCACTTATAATGAATTTTTTGAAAGTATTGCATGCGCCTACTCGTAAGGAAATATCAGTGATAATAAGTGTAACAAAAAAAAACAAAGAATAACAGGATTATAAGATAAACATACGAGGCCTGCGATGGCTCGGTCGGTAGGGCGTCGGGCTCGTAATCTGGAGGTCCCAGGTTCGATTCCCGACCCCGGCCGATTGATACAAGCACCACTGGCGAATGTATTTTTCAACAAGTGCTTTCTTCACCAAGACATCGTATGACCTCCGTCGCTGATTAGCACCGGTTTGGGAGCATAAAAAGAGCGACATTAAAATAATAAAAAAAAAAAAAGATAAACATACCTGCAGTATTAGTCTAAGGAATTCAAGGCTTCCAGCACCATAAATTACTGCTATTCTAAATATGGATTTCAATACGAAAGTAAGTGTTACTATGATAAAAAGGAGATTTCACGAACAAGGCATTTATGGCAAAGTAGCATTAGAAAAACCTTTGTTAACCTTTAGACTGCCGGAAAATCAATATTTTGACGCATCATGAAAGCTTATTTAATCTTTATTTTTAAACTAAAATATATATTAATTTAATATTATTCTCACTTTTTAATGTCATTTAAGATAAACTTACCCCTCTACACCCCTTTTCACTTATCCCGAATCCATTAAATCTGTATATTCTACATTGTGCATGCGGTTCATTATTTTGTTTCCTTCAGACTATAATTACAAGAAAATATATTATCACAAAAAACTTTTTGCTATTGCTATACAATAAAATTTAATATAAATTTATTTATCCCCGGCCCTTTCCACCCTTATTTGCCCGTTCTATATACCTTTACTAGTATTAATGTTGGTCTTTTTGCAAGTGTATATGATTATGAATGTGATTACTTTTATGGAATTGATTTTAATAAAAACTAAACAATTTACCCAAATTACCGTTTACTCCCCTCCTCCCCTCGTCAATTTCTCCCTAATACTAGTCTAACGCTTTCACATTAGACTTTCGGAAAAATAAGTTGCTCCATTATGATGTAGCTGTATTTACGAATTAATTTTTTATCATATGAATAAACAAATATAAAAAAATATTAAAGGAAAACAGACTTCCGGTTAAGACTCGGAACGATTCACACGCGCTCGTGAAGGGCTCCCGGAAAAAGAAACAATTCGAGGGCGAATGGCAAAAATTGACCTTAGTAATTAACTTCAAAAGGAAAAGGATAGTGAAAAGTGTTAAGGAAAGTATTATCTAAAGAAAATAGTGAAAAATGCAGGAAAGAACAAAGTTTGAAAAAAAGGCTAGACTAAGAGGTTAGTTGAAACTGAGTAAACATGGCGGATGAAAAAGGGCGAATCGAAGAGATAACGGAGAAAGATATTGGTGAACAAAAGCGTGGCAGAGGCAGACCGAGAAAGACTAAAGAAGAAGACAAGGATCAGAACAAAATAGATAGCTACTTAAACGTCAATAATATAGCTTTTGAAGTGAGTTTCGGGCATCAGAAAATAATGCATTCGCCGGTAAAAAACAAGGACGCAGAGAAGGGTACGAAGGCGCGAGAAAGCAGTGGCGCGACCGCGCAGGCGCAGTATATACCGAGCGTGACTAACGTAGATAATGTAGAAACGATAGTAGAGAGGGAGTTGCTGCCGGCAAGAAAGATCGGTAGCACAATTGCGAGCGAGCGAGTCACAGAAGCGAAAAGTAAACAATGTGGTATCGGCAAAGAAATAAATGCAGAGACGATACTTATAACATTGTTTAACAAGATAGAGGTGTTGGAAAGTCGTACTATAATAGTGTTAGAAAAGGAGTAAGTCAAGTTGGCAAATGAAATTGCAGAGCTCAAGTATAAGATAGAAGAAGACAGGAAAGCATATAGAGACGACTCGAAAAGCACAAGAGAGGAAATCAAAGACTTCGGAAATAGGTTAGAAATTTTCATAAATTCAAACAGAGTAGAAGAAAAGGATGAGGAAAATAACAACAAGGAAAAAAGTCTGTCTAGTAATAATACGGAAAGGATAGAAAATAACAATGATATAATAAGCGAAGAAGAGGAACTGGGTAGAGAATATTTAAAAGTGATTCCGGAGGCATTAAGTAGTCAAGAATTGGAATACGAACTACAAGAACGAAAGGAAAGGAAGAAAAACATTATGGTGAGAGGAGTGAAAACAGTAGGCAGAGTAAAAGAGGAAATGAAAGAATTGATAAAAGGAAAATTAGGCTTACCGGCATGTATACAAATAATTAAACCGATAGGAGGAGGGCTATTACTGGAAATGGAAGCGATGGAAAATAAAATTGAAATCATGAAAAAGAAGAAACTATTAAAAGGAATAAAAGTATGGATGGACGATGATTTTACAAAGAGGGAAGAAGAGATACAAACATGGCTAAAGAAAATTGAAGAGGAGGAAACGATTAAAGGACACGAGGTTACAACTGGATACATGAAGATCAAGGTAGACAGAATATGGTACCCATGGAACGAGACGATAGGAAAACTATTAAGAATGGAGGAGAAGCAGACATTTCGGAGCAGGAAGTGAGAAGAAGGTAAAAGGGAAAAATATTAGGTTAGTCACTTGGAATATAGCAGGGATTAGGAAAATTTGGGAAACATGGGATTATTTAAAAAATTTTGATATTCTGTTACTGCAGGAAACATGGCTAGAAGAGAAAGGCGAAAAGAAAATTATAAAAAAACTAGATAAAGAGTTTGTTTGGGAAACTAAAAAAGCAATTAGATTAAATAGTAAAGGGAGGGCAAAAGGGGGAATTATAATAGGAATAAAAAAAGAAATTAAAGGAAAAATAGAGATAGAGAACTGGAAATTAGGAATGACAATCAAAAATATAAAATTAAATAATGAGGGTAATTCGAGAATTATCGTAATTTACAATAATGATAACATATTGTAATTATGATTGAGGAAGGTTTATTAAACAATGAACAAGTAATAATGGTAGGAGATTTTAACGCAAGAGTAGGAGAATATAATATAGGAAATCAGGGAGAATTAGGAATGTTCAGGAAATCGGAGGATAGACATGTAAATAGAGAGGGCAGAAAATTATTATCATTATGCGAAGAAGTAGGTACGAAAATAAGAAATGGAGAAAAGGAGGGGGACAAGGAAGGTAAAATAACGTTCGTAGGAGAGGGTAAAGGATCGGTATTAGACTTAGTATTGGAAATAGAAACTAATGGTAGTAGCATTATTAATAGAATAGAGGTAGTAACCAGGACAGAATCGGACCACCTTCCAATCGAAATATTAATTGATACTAACATAGAATCAGAGGAAGGGAAAAATAAGGAGCAAAACAGAGGAAAAGATGAAAAAATGCTAAAATGGGAAATAAATAAAGAAACCGAATACATAAACGAAATGGAAGAGAGAGCAAAAGAAATTAAAAGTGAGGGAAAATTAGCTCGGGAAAGATGGGAATTTTTAATAGAGAAAATATGGGAAACGGCAAACAAACTAGATATGATAAAAGGGTTAGGAAAAGAAAAAAAAATAATATGTTTGTAGCATTAGGAGGAATTGAGGGGAAAAATCAGAAAAAAATAGTATGGAATAGTCTTAAAAAATGGTTAAAAACAAGAAATGAACAGGATAAGAATAATTTAAAGGCGGAAAGACAAAAACTAAATAAAATAAGGGAAGAAAAGAAAAAAGAAAAATTGGAAACAAACTGGAAAAAGGTAGAAGAAAGTAAGGTATTAGCAGACTTTTGGAAAGCAATTAATCAATTTAGAACGAGAAGAGATGTGAAAGGGGGAAAAATAGGGAAAAAGGAATGGTTAGCACATTTTAAAAACTTGCTAGGCGAGGGTAAGAGCAGTGTAAACAATAACGAAGAAATTGAAATACATAAGGTAGGCGAAACAGAAGAGGATTGTTTAAATGAGGAAATAACAGGATGGGAGGTGAAAAAATCGCTTAAAAAAATGAAAAATAATAAAGCCCCCGGAGCTGACGGAATAAGAGTAGAATTTCTAAAAAGCCTACCCTGAGTGTGGCTTAAAGAAATAGCTGATATTTTTAATATGTTAATGGAAAAGGGAGAAATAATTAAGGGTTGGGAAATGGCAAGAATCTTTCCAATATACAAAGCCGGGGACGAAGATAAGGCGACAAATTACAGAGGCGTAACACTGCTAAATGTAGGCTATAAATTATTAACTAATATTTTATCTAGCAGAATAAGGGAATGGATTGAAAGAAATAAAATATTAAGTGAAAACCAAGCAGGATTTAGGGGAGAAAGAGGAACCAGGGACCATATATTCGTTTTAAATAGTATAATAGGAGGCAAAATTAAAAATAAAGGAGGAAAACTATTCACAGTGTTCATAGATTTTAAAACGGCTTTTGACTCAGTTAGTAGGGAAATTCTTTTTAAAAAAATAGAACAGAAAGGTATAAAGGGTAAAATTCTTAACATGATTAAAGGAATCTATAGGGAAACAAAAAACGAAATTATAACAGGAGAGGGAATAACAGAGGGTTTTGAAACAGTAAAGGGAGTAAGACAGGGTTGTCCTTTGAGCCCGACATTATTCAGTATGTTTATTGATGATATAGACATTAATTGGGAAAAAAGAAATAACGGAGGAACAGTGATTGCTAATAAAAAAGTATTTAGCCTTAAATTCGCGGATGACATAGTGGCAATGGCGGACTCAAAGGAGGGCCTGCAAAGTATGTTGAAAGATTTGGAAACTTATTGCAAAAACAATGAGATGTACGTAAATACCAAAAAAACAAAAGTCATGATTTTCAAAAAAGCGGGAAAAGGGAAAAGAAATGAGTCATGGGAATTTACAGGGGAGAATCTAGAAGTGGTTAAGGAATATAAATATCTAGGATACTGGTTTTCAATGGGTAACACGTATAATACACACCTTAGGAAAGTAGCGAGTAAAATGCAAAAAATGCTAGATTAAGGTGTGGTAATGTTGGTAAAGCGAAAGCGAAAGGATTCAAGGAATTAAATTGTAGAATATGTAACAAAGAAAAAGAGGATATAGAACACATATGGAAATGTAAAATAGCGAGAGAGAGAATTGAACAAAAATGGGTAGAAGAAATAGACAAATGTAGACTAGCAGGAAGTAGGGAGGATTGCGTAAATGCGATAGTGAAAATCCTAAAAGGTGAAATCAATCCTAATATATGTAAATATGTCCAGCAATTTGAAAAGATAACTAGGCAAAAGACAGCAGAAAAAGAAAAGTAAAATTCTAGAAGGGGGAAAAGATAGCTAGATAGGTAGGATAGATAGTTAGGATTAAGCGTCGCGAATACTAAGAAGATAAGCAAGATAAACATTGTAAATAGATTACTGTAAGGAAAAAGTTTGTAACTACGTTTTGTATATACGCTGTAAAATAATCATGTAAAATAGGCTAAGAAACGATTGTAACAAAAAGACGGGATAAGTAGAAAGATGTCAAATCTGTACTTGGAAAAATAAATAAATAAAATATTAAAGGAAAACAAAGAAAAGAACAAAACATAAAACAAAACAAAAAGAAACAAAAGTCTGCCACAGTCTGTCCCAAACCCGTGTACAAAAGAGGAGGGTGTTTAAAAATCATTTACGTGAAAAAAGGGGTAGTTTTTATGTTTACCCCATTACAAGGGTTGTTTTAGAATTTATTGTAATTTAGATAGAAAATTTGGACTTAGCTTTGAAAAGTACGTCGAAAATATGTATCTGTACTTTAAAATAAATATAAATGAACACCGAATCTGTAGGAGCAGTTTTGTAATTTTTATCTCATTTTAGGGGTTGTTTTTGGATTTACTATACTCTTGATAATATATTTAGATTCAGAGCCAAAAAATACTCCGGAAATGTGTATTTGCACTCCAAAATCAATAAAAATTGAATACCGTATCTGAAGGGGTGGTTTTTTATTTCACTCCATTATTTGCACTGTAAAATAAATAAAACTTGATTACCATATTGAAAAGGGTGGTTTTTATTTTTAATCACTTTAGGGGTTGTTTATGAATTTATTGTATTTTTGACATTAGATTTGGATTCAGCGTCCAAAAAATATTAAGGAAAAGTGTATTTACACTGCAAAATAAATCAAATTTTAATACTATGTCTAAAGGGGGAAATATCTTTAAAACAACCCTTAAATTTTAAAAACAACCCTTAAATTTTAATAACAACCCTTCAAAATGCTTTAAATACTTAATTAAATCTACAAATTTAACTTATATAATGTTCTCATAAAAAAGAAGCGTTTTTTACTATTAAAAATTAGTTTTTTAAAAATTCGAAATTTTTAACATTATCAGTTCCGTTTCCTGCCGGAGAATCAATATATTGACGCACGCCATACCCCATGATAAACACTGTATGTATGATTAATCCTTGATATAAGGTACCATAAATACTAGTTTTCTGAGGACAACTGGTCTCCCAAATCCCGGCAGTGGGCCAAGAAATATTTGAAATGGTCACTTCCTGACTGCAGAAAAGTTTTGTTTTCTGACGAAAGTAAGTTTGAATGATTTGATAATAAACGTAGAACTTTCATACGGAGGATTTGAGGATTTAGTATAAATAGATGGCGTTTTGAAAAGAAGAAGAGTGCAAGACAATATTAGAAAAACATGTTGTTTTTTTTATTTCTACCATAACATTTAACCAAATTAAGATATTTGAGCTTTTTTTCAAAACGTATCTACTCAATCTCAGATTTCTTTTAAAATTTGGTTTGAATGCACATCTTTAATTGTTCCCGAGATATAAGCGATCAAACATAAGAGTTTTTTGGAAAATTTTTCATTATTTGCTTATATCTATCGTTAAAAGGGTATTGCACTCTAAAACTCCAGTTTTCTTCATATTTTTATAGTAGAAATCATATTCTAGAGTTTGTTCAGGATTCGGTTCCTAGAGGGTGTGGTCTCTCTTCATAAGTGATATATTTGTCTACTGTTTTACTTGAATATTTATCACAATTGTCCTGTCATGGTCGCCAATTGTTATAAATAGGGATGCCTAGGAGAGGCCAAAGAACTTTTATAATAAAAAACACCACTTATCAAAAAGAATAACTTAATTTGCCGACGTAAAATTTGCTGTACGGCTGAAGAGTACCGCTCGCTTCGCGGTCTCCCAAGGATCTGAGCTCTCGCGACTCAACAGGTTGCTCTTGTCTCTTTACGCATGCACCGCTGCGCTCTGTCGATAAAATAGTTCGCTGCATAGTTGACTGTAAATACAATTAAGGTTAATAAAACTTTTAAAAGAAAAATTTTTTAATAACTTTTTATGTTTAAACAATTTTTAACAACTTTAGAAGAAATTCATTTATGATTACTTATAATATAAATTTATGATTACTTTCATTAACTTTTTAAACTTTTAATATAATTCAGCTAAAATTTAGTAATTAATAATACAATTTTTAGTAATGCTTAATTATTTAAATAAAATTTTATTGAAAACCCAAAATCTATTCTTTAATATAATAAAATAAAATTTATTGCTACTTATTGGAATTAATTCAGAATTTTTTTACTAAGGTATGTATATATTGTTTTTAAAAGAGATCTCGTAATTATATATGAATCACACTCTTTGCGCATTAGTTGCATAATGTATTTTTATTATTAATAAAAAATCTATGTTAATTATTAATTGATTATTTATAAAAATTTTTAGTGTGTGTATATATTAGTGGTAGGTGTTAACAGTGTGAAGCGTTTAAAAATCTTCTCAAAATGTCACTAATATATACTATTCTCCGATGAACCTTAAATTTCTCATATTGGTGGATACAAAATGATTATAATTATTGATGAAGCTAAAATAACTTTTCCTGGTATTTACATGCAAAAACACCACTTATATGAAATTGTTTTTTCAAAGCAATTGAAGCTAAGTTAAATTCATTAATGTATGCTATTCATTGATGAAGGTCAAATGACGTATACTGGTATTCGCAGATAAAACCACTACTTGTCAGAAATTGCATTTTCAACCCTAAAACTCTTAATTCTACCATATTCTTTTGGTTAAATTATCTAAACTAAACGATTTATGTCATAATTTCCTTTTAATGAACTGAAAAGTTAAACAAATTTTTTTTAACCAAAATAGTGTTTTGTGATGGTGTCATCATCGAGGGGCACCTAAAAAGGGATGTAAATATTACGCTGGTCGTGCGGTAGTCCCTCGTGGAGCGTTGGGGGGGAACTTGTCGTTCTCGCGCATGGCGTATACACGCAAGTATATATACGCGCACACACATTATGCACGCGCACAAAACCTGCGGAACGATTTATAGTCGTCCGCGCCGGTGAGGATCGCGCGCCCGCGGTGAACCGGTCGCGAAGCACGTTGTTTCAGTTGCGTCCATCTTGAATCGATCGAGATTCAAGCGCGCGCATGGTAACTAAAAGGTCCGCGCTTTTATCGACGTAGGGATTTATGTATCGATACGTAGGGAGTTTCGGAACACGTGTAGTGGGTATCGATCGTGTATATACATTCTTCTTCTTCTTCTTTATTGGCCGTGGATCTGAAACAGAGGACAGCAGGAGCGGCCGAGTCGTTCCTCCCCAGGCTCGGGGGGTAGACTGAGTAACTCGAACCGGCCGCTAGTGCTGCTAAAAGAGATCTGATGCGCCATATTGGAATTTGGAATAAGGAATGAAGCTTTGGAAAAGGGAGTAGGAACAAAATGGAATTAGGTTTAGGAGGTGAGAGGTACCTCATTTAAAGTAGAAAGTTGAATACGTAATTTATGAAAGGATATTGAGGGTGTACTGAAAGGATAGGATGAAGTAGAGTTAGATGGATAGTTTAGCTTTATTAAGGAATTCAGTGATAAGTCGAGAAGGGGTTTCATTAGGGTGATTTAGAATTTTTTCGGTATTGTTATTGACCGGGAGTTTGTTTTTTTGGAAGAAACGGCGGAGTTTTTTGAGGAATGGGGGTCTTATTTCGGTAAAGGAGGGGCAATTCCATAGGATATGTGAGATGTCTTGGTTAGGATGACCACATGAACAGATAGGAGAGGAAGAGCGATGTTTCCTATGTAGGCTGGAGGCCAGGGAGTAATGATTGGAGCGAAGTCTGTTTATAATAGAGATGTGATAGCGGGGGTAGAAAGAGTCATGAAACCAAGGTTTGGGGCGAGATGAAATGGAGTTATAGAAGTTAGAGAAGAAATATAGACCTGTCTTATTAGGATTTAGGGAGAAGAGCGCGTGGGTTTGGGTTTTGTATGTCGAGGAGAGTGTTGATTTGAATTCGGTGTAGTAAAAAGACGTGTGTATGGTTTTGCCTGAGATTTTGGCTTCTTTCGCTAGAGAATCGACAGTGTCATTGTGAATGATGTCTACATGTGAGGGGATCCAAATAAGAGATATACTGATGTTAGACGAGTTGCATTCGAAGAGTAAAGAGATAATGTTTAGGATGATGTGGGATGTGTGTTTGTTTTTGATAGGATTGTATTTATGTATGGCTGTAAGTACTGATAGCGAGTCTGAGAAGATGGTGACGTTTTGGTGCTGGGCCGAGTTTTTGATGTAAGCTAGGGCAAGGAGGATGGCGATCACTTCAGAGGTGAAGATGGAGATAAAGGAGGGAATTTTGAAGGATTTGGAGAGATTGATTGTTAGGGAATAGAATGCAAGGCCATTATGAGTAGAGTTAGGAGATGAAGATTTCGAAGCATCTGTGAATATTGTAAAGTTAGTATCAATTGTGTGTTGAAAAAGAGTGGCAAATTCGTGGGGGGGGGGGGGGGGGTTAGCAGAATTTTTGATGGTGTATCCAGAGGTGAGGTCAATGTCTGGCTTATAGATAATTGAATGATAATTGTAGGTGAAAGGTAAAGGAATGGGAGAGGTTTTGATGAGATTGTTAGTTAGAGGAGAAACAAGATAAAGGGAATTTGGTTAGAGGGGATTGAAAATCAGGAATGTTGGAGAGAAGTGAAATTTTTTCAAGAAGAGGACAGGGGCGGATAGAGCATAGTTTGAGGATAAAGTTATTTGAAAGGGACTGGATGCGGGTATCGAAGAATGAAATTTTAAATTCGGCATGCATTACGTTAATCGGGGTTGAAAGTCGGTAGCCAAGAGAAAGCCTGATGCATTGATTTTGAAGTTTTTGGATTTTATTGAGGAGGGATTTGGAAAAAGAGATATTGGTAAGGAAAAGACAGTATTCGATGTTGGATCGGATGAGAGCTTTGTAGATATTTAATAGGGTTTGAGGATGACCGCCCCACCGAAATGTTATTATAGTGTTCTGTCCATGTAAGTCGCGAGTCAAGTGTAATACCAAGGTATTTTATGTGGTTGGAGGGGGTGATTATGATATTGTTGTAGTTTAGACTAGGCAGAGGAAAGGAAGGTCGCTTGAAAAAAATAATAAAATGAGTTTTGTCTGGGGCAAGGTTAAGGTTTAATGAAAGAAAAGATTCTGAAATTTCGGAGAGGGCAGATTCTAATTGGGATGTAGCAAATTGTGGGTTCTGGTGTGAGAGATAAATTAAGGTGTCGTCAGCGTACTGGATTATATTAATGTTGGGGGAGGAAAGGGTTTTGTTTATACCGGAGACGTAAATGTTATAAAGGAGAGGGCTGAGGACACAACCTTAGGGAACTCCTGTACTTTTCAGAAAGGGACCTTGGAGTGAATTTGCAATGATGAAATATAGGTTTCTATAGGTTATGAGGTTGAAAATGAATTTTCTCGTTTTAACAGGGATGTTGATATTAATGAGGATTTGGTTGAGGATGGATGGATGAACGTCATCGAAAGCGGATTTAATGTCTGTGGAGCAACAGTAGGTTGATAGGTTCTGAGACCAGGCTAAGTGAATGCCAGAGATTAAAGTGGCTAATGCACGTTGACAGGATTTGGAAGGGCGAAAATCGTTTTGGGTGTGAGGAATGAGGGAGTGTTTTTCAATGAAGTGTAGAAGGCGAGTGTTTATTAATCGTTCAGTGAGTTTGAGGATGCATGAAGCTAGTGAAATGGGACGGAATTTGGAATTGTTAGATTTTGAAATGAGGAAAATGAGAAAGTTCTTTCAGTTATCATGAAATGAACCCGTTTCGAAAAAGAAATTGATTGTTGAGAGGGGAAGTGTTTTGAATGAGTTTTGAGAGTATTTGAGCATAGGTAGTCAATTTGGTCGAGTCCGGGGGAAGAGTTAGTGTTCATGGCTGATAATGAGAGATGAAATTCTTCCAAAGAAAAAGGGGAATCAAGAAATGCGGATGTAGGGGGTGGAGGATCATCTAGGTTAAATTGAGGAGCCTGATGGATGTTAAAGATTTAAGTGTTTGGGCACTGACTGTTGGTGAAGGAGAAGGCATTATTGATAATTTCGGAATTGTTAGAGGTAGGTAGGGTGGGAGAGTTAGTGTTTTGGAATTTTTTAATGGAGAACCAGATTTTAGAAAGGTTGGTATTAATATTAAAGGTTTTTTCAGCAAAGGATCGAAAGGTGAAAGTTTTGATTTTCTTTAATTCTTTTTTAGTGTGATATTCAGAGATTTTTGGAGGCAGTTAGGCGTTCATTAGCTAGAGAGGAGCATTCTTGATTCCACCAGATGGCTTTAGTAGGTCTTTGTCTGAATATCTGGGTAATTGAAATAGTGTGAGTGGAGGAGATGTCTTGCAGAGGGGGGAAGAATGTGAAGAAGGAGAAAGGTATGTTAAATTGAATTTTTTTGGTGAGTTTGTGATTGGACAGGATTTTAACGGAATGAGTAGCTAGGTTAATGAGTGTGTTGTATCTATTAATGGGGTGTAGATTACTGAGATATTGATGATTGGACTGAAGAAAGTGATCAATGAAGGAGGAGTAAAGGTTCCAGGAGACATTTTTGTGGTTGAGTTTGTGTGTGATAGAGTGTGGTAAGGTGGAAGGTTTAATGAGAATAGAGCATTCTATCGGAAAGTGGTCGCTGTGCATGCGATCTGGGTAGAGGTTCCAAGAGGAAAGGTGAATAAGGTTGGAGGAAATGAAGGAGAGGTCAGTTGGTGATGAAACTATGTGGTCAGGGGAGGAGTTAGAAAAGAATGTGTGTGAGCCGTTATTTAGAGATATGAGGTTGAAATTCAGAAGAGAGTCAAGGAGATTGTTGGCAGAGGGACAAGTTTTATGGGAACCCCATGTCGGGTGGTGAGCGTTGAAGTCTCCTCCGAAGAAGGAGAATTTAAAATGATGAGAAAGGGTGAAAAGGTTATTCCAGTCAGCAATGGAGGTGGTGGAATAAGGAGGACGGTACGTAGATACTATGAGAATTTTGTCGTTAGGATAGTCAGTAGTGGTAATGGAGATGGCAAGTGTTTCTAGGAGATTGTCTTTATGAAGATGTCAGGGATTTGACGGAAAGGAATGTTGTTTTTGATAAGGATAGCTAGACCGCCGTGGTAAGAGAGGGGTCGATCTTTGCGAATAATAGAGAAATTAGGTATATTTATTCTGTGAGAGTCGGTAAGCCAGGTTTCTTGAAGGAGGATAATGTCATATGAGTCGATGATGTTTCTGAGAGAAGGAATTTTGTTCAGGAGACTATGGCAGTTCCATTGAAGAATTTTTAGATCAGGGGGATGATTCATGGTGAAGCAGAAAAGGAGAATAGCTGAGTTTAAGGTGGTTAGTTGAGTTTAAGGTGGTTAGATGAATTTAAGTTGGTTAGTTGAGGTTAGGGTGAAAAGTAGGGATAAGTGTGTTAAAGTGGGAAAAGAAACTTAGGATTGCATATCAATGTCAGATGAGGAGAATTGTGTAGTAGGATTAGAGGGAAGCTTAAGGTTGTTGACATAATTAGAGTAACCGGGGTCTGCAGAGAGCAGCTGGAAGATTTGGTGGAGGTTTTCAAACGAAGGAGTTGTGTCATTAATTTGGAGACCGTTGTCTTGTTGGGAGAGGAGAATCGTATTAGTTAAGGAAGGAGAAGGTGAAGCGGAAATAAGGTCATGAGATTGGGATTGACGTTGGTTAGGAGAATAGTATTGAGTTTGAAGGATGTTTGAGATTTTTGAGGAAGTTGTGAATTGGCTTAGTATAGATTGATGTTCTGGGTTGAGAGGATTAGTTTGGTGGGTAGGGGATGGTGAGAGACGAGAACGGGAAGAATTGGTATGATTAGAGGGGTTAGGGGATCTAGGGGGAGAGAGATTAGATTTGAAAACGTTAGCGAAGGAGGGTGGGGTATTAGTGTTGGAGCGATTAGCATGGTGAGAGGGGATAGAAATTTCATTAAGGGAGATGGAGTCATTGAGGTCTGGGAATTCCGAGAATCGGAATCTTTTGTGAGATTGGTGGACGAGTTCAGATCGAATTTCACTAGTAGTTTTTTGTTTGCGGATGGAGAGATCAAGGATTTTTTGTTCAAGGAACTTGGTTTGACATTGAGGATAGGTAGGAAGGTGGTTGCCATTGCAAATGATGCAGGATGGGGAATCAATTTTGGATGGGTCGCATTGGTTACTAGGGTGAGAGGTATTGCCGCAGTGGAGACATCTAGATTTTGATTTGCAAACGGTTTTTGAATGGCCGTAGCGGAAGCAGTTGGTACAGAAGCGGATGTTGGGGATATATTGTTCAACAGGGTACCTGACTCTGAAGAGATGAGCGAATTGGGTAGGACTTGACCTTTGAAGGTTATTTGAATTGTTTTGGTTGGGAGGAAGGTTGTCGAGCCGTCTTGGTTGGTGATCTTTCTGCGGAAACGAAGGATGGATATGATTTTTAGGGGGAGATTGAGGAGTGCAGTTCTAGGTTATTTAGGATTTCATTATCGGTGATGTCTGTAGGGATGTTTTTAAGGATGGCTTTTTTGTAAATGAACGATGAGGGAATCAAAGTTTGGAGGTTATCGGAGTTGAGGAGGTGAAGTTGAAGAAGGTTGTTGGCGATTTGTCGGTTGTGAGTGATTATGATGACTTTGTCTCTACCGGATTTTTTAAATTCATCAAAGGTGTGGTTTGGGTAGAGAGGAACGACTTTTCTAGCAATTGAGATGGGGGAGAGAAAGTTGTTGTTAGAATTAGGTGAAGGGAGAGATTTGACTATGATTTTATAAGGGGGTGGGATGTCATCGGGATAAGAACGGTTAGGGGTAGGGGCTGTTGAGAGTTGGGGTGCGAGGTGTGAGAGGTTGAGTTTAGAGCAGTGGGGGTAGATAGGGTATCTATTGGGACGTTGGTAGGTAGGTCTAAAAGTGATGGGAGAGAGGGGGGAGTAGATGCAAGTTTCTTATCGAATTTTATGTTTGGGTTTTTTTTGGGATGGGATAGGAAGGGGGAGAGGGTGGGCGTTTAAGGGAAGATTCCGGATTAGGGGTTGTGGAAGGGGAGGAAGTTGAGATTGCGTCAGGGTCGTGCATGGTTGGGAAGAGCCTAAGGCTCCCCTTACGAGAGAGAGAGAGAGAGAGCTAGAAGATTTGGAGAGATGTTAGAGCAGTTAGGTTAAAAATTTAAAAAAGATTGAAAGTGAAGGGAGACGAGTGATTGATAGAATTTGAAGAATGAAAATAATGAGATACCTTTGTGCAGGATTTGAGGTTCGAGAACTCTGGATTTGTTGAGAGACACTATGAAACTCGAAGAGCGATTGAAAACGCGTAGCGATTTGGCGCCCCAGTAGCCATCTTTTTTGGGTATATACATTATACGTGTATAATATATAGAAGCAAATAAGAGATTCAAATCTCGCGCTAATGAGATTTTGGTAATGTTACTAAATATTTCATAGTAAGGACGATGTGTTGCGTATGGAATTTTCGCGCATTATTAATAAACAATTTTTCCGAAAATCTCTCTCGTTGTAGTGGTAACAGTGGGTTCCGTAAGAAATCCGCTTATTAATTTATTTATGCTAATTAAAAATTACTGGAGATTACAGTGGAAACCGGTCCACTGTAAATTCGACGGAATCTTTTCTGAGAGAGTCGGCCGTGCAGGGTTTTATTTTATTATAATTAATATTTTCGACGTTTCCACCGGGAAGCGGTTAATAGTTTTAACCGAAAATTTGGTAACGTCACAGTTTAGATGAATTCAAGATTATTATTAGATACACACAATTTATCATATATACCTAAATACCTTTGTACATTGGTTTATTTAATTATAAAACTGTATTTCGAAGTAGATGTAAAAATTACTTGACTATATAATGTTTAAATTTAAATGTTTATACCTCTTTTGTAATATTTAATGAAAAAAAAGTATAAGACACTAATTTAAAAAAGAAAACGTTTTTTTATTAATTATTTTATCATATAATAAGATAAAATTAAGTATCAATTATTTAAATATCTAACCTCAAAATCATTTGCTATGCTTGTACGGGAGTATTATAGTGAACTAACGTCTGCTGTAAGCGTTTCACCAGAAACTGTTCTATCTTCTGGCTATTTACCATAAAATTGACGCGACTTTTAGTCAACGTATGGTTGAAAATTTTACCAATGTTGATATAATTGCTTACTTACGCGTGATTTTTACGTGTAAGTACGCTATTAACTATATTTAGAAAATTTTAAACTATAATTGTTGACAAATTTGATTTTTATGTATTTTTTTAAGAAAAAAAATATATTATAGTTTCATTAAGTTACTTTTTTTCATTATAATGTATTGACATATTATTTATTTTTGACGTACTAATTTTAAAAAGAGTAGACTTAAATATACATACACTATTTACTTATTATTATTTAAACTAAATAATACTTAGTAAGTAGATTGGTCTTCTTGCATGGTCTGTAACTGTTATCGACCGAGTATTAAAGTTTGGACTGCCGGGAAGACGAAATATTGGCCATGCCTGTGATATGAACTTTGTATATAGTTCATACATGATACAAGACATCAATTCGGATACTTTTAAAGGTCGATTTCATTTCTAAAATGCCGATAGTCTAAAGGTTAAAGCGTAATTAAAATACTCAAATAAATACTGTTTGTCTTCACAAGTATAAGACGAATTAAGCGCTACTACTCCACTAGTATAGTTAGGTATAGATGTGCTTGATTTATAAACAGATACAAGGGTGGGGTCCGATTTGTCGAAATCTCGTTTAAAATATGTGCGATATTTCGCATTCTAAAAATTAGTATAGATTTTTTGTTATTTTGAACCAAGAAAATAGAAAATCATTATTTCCAAATTAATAAAATCGTCTGTTATTTTGTATTAGGTGAAATATTTCGAATTCCAAATAGTAGATAATTAATTTTATCTGCAAAACATTTTAACCTCAAAATCCCAATTTCATTTCAGATTTTGAGGTTCTGATGCTGTAAAATATCGTATGAAACTATTGTGGAAAATGTTTTTCGATACAGTATGCGTAAAATTGCATTTTACACATTGTTTACGTTTTTTAAAATGCCATTTTCCGCATACTATGTCGAAAAATATCGTTCGCAACACGTGCGTTGGAAAGTTACAACCTCGTGTGACAAAAAAACACTCGGTCCGGCTTCGCCGAACCTCGTGCTTTTTTAGTACACGCAGTTGTAACTTTTTACGCACTTGTTACGAAATATACTATTTTTACCTTCCTCGAGGTTCTCACTCGCTTCGCTCCTGCGAACAACCTTGAGAAAGGTAGAAAACCATTTCCCACAACTGTCATTATATACTATTCTACATTATTGTCTGTTATCAAGGTGTTAATAGATAAATATTATAAAAGTTATTTGTCTACACTTTAAAGTTCGAATTTTAGGAATAAATATGTAAAAAATGAAAAATGCATTATTTTCGAAATAATGATATTTCTATTTCTCTTGGTTCTAAATAATAAACATGTATTTCTAATTTTTGAGATTCCAAACAATGTATACATTTTGAATGAGCCTTCGACAAATCGGACCTCATCCGATATAAACGTTGTTTTTTTTCAGTGCAGTATAATTCACCATAAAATTAAATTTTGCCATGCATTAAATAAATTATATTAGCAAAATAAAGCATAAAATATGTGACGTAATGGTGTATACTTTATAAGGTTGTAATTCACCAAAAAAATGTCCAAGGGCCGAGATTTGGACCCGAATACCTTTAGATTCAAAGGCGATCACGCTAACCACAGCGCTATGCCTTCCTGTGACTACAGCCGCTCTTACCCGCGTTTTCTGCCCACCTACGTACGCGCGCTATAAGCCGTGTTCGGTCTTATGTGTGGACTTTTCTATTGCATCACAACTTTTCGAAAATACGCACTGCCCGATTCTTGAAGTAAACGACGCATTGAGTTACAACAAGCATCACGTGCGTCATCTCACGGGGTAAAATTTATTATTTTTATCAGTTTGATTTACATAGGCCTGGAAGTAACACGGATTTTCTAAAATAGAAATAAAGAAAAGAGAGAAGCAAAGCAAAGTTTTGAATGAATTGATTAAATCTAAATTGTTAAAAAAACGTGATGAGATTGTAGTAGGTAATAAAATAGTTGCGGGAAGCAGTAATGTGTGGAATATTTTATTTAACTTGAAAGAATGTGTATTAGTTTACTCATTCCTGATAAAAATCATAAAATTTTTAAATGTGTACTCAATAATAATAACGGATCTAAAATTAAGTGCTTTAAATACAGATACAAAATTGTTTGAAGATAAAATAAATATTAATAAAGTATATCATACACTTTTCCAAATATCCATATGATGATATATACAATGGGTTAAAAATTAAATACATTAATAGTTGCATTTTTAAGATAATTCTATTATAAACAGTAATGACAAAAGAAAATTCAAATTCTAACAGTGGCAATATAAAATACAAATTACATTTTGTGACATGGCAGTTTGTAATGCATGTCACTTATTGACTATATTCGTTGGTTATAAGAAAGCATTCCAAAGTCCCGTGGCTTATAAGGAATAAAGAAGCGTTCACTCGGAATCTAGCTAAGCCAGACCGTGAGGAAAGAGTTCGGACTTTTAGTTATTGACATGCGCGCACACACAAACACTATTACAGAAAATTTCCTAATTCCTTTGAAAACTTTGCAGCTCCTTAAAAATCCTTTTAGCACCTTGGTAGTCCTTCTAGCTCTTTGAAAGGCTAGCTTTGAAGATGATGACCAGCTATGTATAACGCCGAGCTGTACCAAGTCCGTATATTATTGTACTCGAGCTTCTACCAGTAATTCACACTTAAAATAGATATTAAAAACAAGGACAAATTCGACATTAAAATTTTTGAGTTTGATATAAGGAACAATTACCGTTTGTTTGGTTTTCAAGCTGTTCCTGTATACGTTATTAATGTCGAGCATCCAGAATGGCATGTTGATTATAAGGTGCGAGAAGGAGAGCGAGAGGAAAAGAGAAGTGGCGCTATACACACAGTATAGGCGAGTCGGATCGGCCGAGTCAAGCGGACAAGATGGGACTGTTGTGTCAAGCGCATGCGCGCGGACTCGCTGCTCGGCTCAACACGACAAACTCGGTGATTCCGAGTCGGGCCGTCGAACGAGACGTTGAACATAAATTATAATTAGTTATTACCGAGAGTGATTACCTTTTTATTAATTGTTTCCTTTCGAGCATCTGCAGGTGAGAATTCCTGCCTCAATTTCCAGTTTTCCAGCTTCCCGAGTAAGCTGCGATTTGTGCGTGTGTGTGCGGTAATCGCGCGTGATAAATATATAAATTTTGCCGCGTGAACGCGGCTGGCGACCGTGACTAGTTTGTTCGTTTATTTATTGTATTATTATTATTTTATTAATATTAAATTCTCTAGCTTCGAATAAAAGTGTTGTTATTTTATTGTATGGGAGCCGTTAACCCTGATCCCCAGTGAACGTGTTTTATTTATTTATTTGAAAAGTTTTTCAAAAATGATTAATTTAGGAACATTTAATTTTAATATTTTTTAAATTAAAATTTCAAAATGGTATGGATATATAGGTGTGAAGATAATGTATATTTATATAAAACATTATTATTATTATTCAGCAATACATTGTTTGAATTTCACAAACTTGTCACTGTCACGTAATCATATTACTCATTATAATCTCAGATCTGATTTGTTTATATTGTAACGGTAAACGGATCGTATGGTACGAAATAGTACCGATCGCGTAGACTTACCGTTCGAGCCGCGTGACGCGCACGCGCGAACGCGTGAAAAGACCGGTGTGCTCGGCGCACCGGCAGTATTGTTCGAGCCTTGAACGAACGCGATACCGCGAGTGCAGGAGAAAGAGAGAGAGAATCGAGAATCGGACGAGAGAAAGAGCCGACGGAGAGGCAATTAGGAGAAGAGGAAGGAGGGACCGAACGCCAAGGAGTAGTCAACTAGGTCGTTTCGGAATACAAGTAAGTCCTGGCCAGGCGTGCGCGAATAATTACGAGTGGGGTAAGCGTGCTTAACGACGGGATACGCGCGGTATCCCGACGGCGAGTCAAGCGAGAGGATAACCGCTCTCATCGCGTCTCTCTCTCTCCGCAACTTAGGCGCGTACACGACAGGCCGGAGTGCTTAACACTCCGGTATAAGCCTAACCGCGTCAACCCGTTGTGCAGCCAGGTAACTCGTACCTGGCGGGG
Source organism: Theocolax elegans (assembly GCA_026168455.1). NCBI lineage: Eukaryota > Metazoa > Arthropoda > Insecta > Hymenoptera > Cerocephalidae > Theocolax > Theocolax elegans. The sequence continues at coordinate 69,858,159 of CM047428.1, read as the reverse complement.
AGTCCTCGTTCTCGAAATCGACCGGCCCGTCGGGCCTCAACGCGAATAGCGGCGGGCGCACACACACGCATTTTTAACTTGTTAACAGCCGGATGGTTGTTTACTTTTGAGCCAAGGAATAGCATCGCCTTGGCCCGACCTTGTACTTTTCGTAATTAGTCATAGCACTGTTTATTTCCCGTAATTATAATAAATTTGTTTCTTAATAGTTCACCCGATATAGTATTTTGTTGATTTCCCGACGAACCCTATCCCGAAGGCGAATACCGCCATGCCCCGCGGGTGTCGTGCATTGTACTTCGCACGACACATAGCTGAGTAGCCGAGTACGAGTATTGACGGAGGATAAGTGTGTACCAGGTAGGTACATACATTGTACACAGGGAAGACGTTGTCGTGCGGAGCTTGAGGCTAGCTCGCACCACTTCAAGGACGGTTCTGCCGATTGGTTAGCTGTCTGGTAAAACAGCTGATCGGTACATGGAGAATATTCCCTGTGCATTGAGGATATGCACAGGCCAATTAAAACCCTCCCGGCGAGTAAAACCAACCCTGTTACAATATATTTTATGTATTAAATACGTATATCCAGTTATTGTAATAATAATGTTTATATATTTATAGTAATCCTTCAGATTAGTCTTATAATTCTTGTAAGGGTTATAAAACTAAAAATCCAACATTATAAATGTTTAAAATTAATTTTTTATAAGTGTATAATAATATTTGTATTTTTAGCAGCTTACAGGGGATTAGCTGGATACTGAAACAAGCGGAGATACTTTTCCACCACTCAAAGCTAAGTGCATAAATTTTTTTGCAATGATCATGCTAATAGATTCATCGTTATAAGACAACAAATTACAAATAAATGCTTCAACATCCTCTTCAAATGTTTCAAGAGTAGTTTTGGGTTTTGAAATACACTGCTTATAAAATAAAGACTCAACATTACTTTCTTGAAAAATATTTCTCGAATCTATTTAATAGTTTCTCTAGTTAGGATATTTTGAACATTTATTTAAGAAACAATATTCCGGTAGTACCTCATAAATAACACATTTGATGCAACATTTATATGTCTCGATAGATTCAGGTTTGTCCAACTTATACTTATTGATGGAACAAGCTGAAAATTATAGTAAGTATTTATTAATCTTTTTTACGTTATAATTATGGGTAATTAAAAATATAATTAAAAAAAGTAAAAGGTAAACTTTCATCATTTACGAAGTGCTTCTAATTTTCAATAATTATTTGAATAGTTAGAATTAAAAATATTACCGAGCATAATTAGGTTAATATTCTAGTGATTAACGCAGACACAACTAAGATACATTTTTTAGGCTTCAGTGTCGAAAATTTTGTAAATCCGACATCTAAATCAGGGTACTCCTCTTTGAGAACTTGATACAATTCTTTTAAATTTAAAAGTAAAAGTTGCTTTTGTAATTTAATTTTTTTTCCATTTTCGCTTTTTACGCTAATAACATCTTTTATATACTGCATCACCCAACTAATATCATTTCATAAATAAAATTGTTCAATTAACTGTATTATTGCTTCAGATAGTCTTTCTCCTAAAATTAAACAAAATCATCACACTAACATCTAATAATTACACCTGTTGAAAAAAGTTTTAATATTTTCTATATTTATCCAATTTAGGGTCAGGTTTTATAAATAGGAAATAAAAAAAAGATAAAAAAATTCATAAAATACAATCATTGTCGTGATCTCAAGATGCATATATTTTAATTAATACTGTTATATTTAATGTAGTAAAGTATAATGAGAAAATAATAAATTATAGACTCCATATAAAAAAGTTTTTAAATAATAAATCAATGGTAATGTCTGTGCTTAAAAAGTAATTTATAACTTATGTTCTTTCTGCTATTTGCAAAACATTAAAAAATTAAAATAATTAAAAATAGCAAGCATATTCCTATCTCGTTATCTGGCGTTAGCACTTCATTTTCGACTTGCCAAAATTATCTTTCTACATGAACTGACTAGTAAATAATTATATTCTGGAGTTGGATACAATTCTTTAATTGCCTTTGACTGCTTTTGTTATTGATTATTTTTTGGTGAGATTCGACAATTGTAAAGGATTACAACACCTATCGTAATGACTATTACTGCTGGTTATAAAATTTCTGTTTTCGCGCTTTTTATGATGTAAACCACCCATTATTAAAAATATGATATTAGGTATTAATACACTCTTTTTGTCAATAGTAATTTAATAAATAAGCAGTTAAATGTATTTGGTTTTTGGTATTATTTTCGGTCCAATCAATAACGAACATTGTTGACGTCGCGCTGAATCGCAGAAAACTACTCGGACGCGATCCGACCAATAAGCTATAGATACTTGTTGCTGGGCTAATATTGCAACCCTACCAATTTCGACACCATCTACAGAGTATTTACGGAAAAACCCCGAATCCAGGCGGCAACGAAATGTTGACTTCAGAAGCCTCCCATCAGAGACGGAAGGCTTCTCGAGCAGCCAATCCGCCGAATTCGTATCAGAACAGAACACGAACCAAAGCTAGACGGACGGACGAGAGATCAGAATCAGACCCCGGATAGGTTTTTCTTCCGAATTAGCAGGAATAAAATACATTCAAGGGACATTATTCTTATTATTCAATCCGATCATCCATTCGTGCCTACCAATTTCCGTCGATGGCTAACCGCAACTAGAATTCCACACAATCCTAAGTTACGTACGTAACATTTATTATTTTTTTATACAAAAAAAACCACATATCTTTAAATTCAATAATTACCTTTTTTTTATAAACTATATGTTTAAATTGCTTTAAATTTCTAGATCACTATTGTAAGTAAACAATTTTAGAATTGTAAGATATGTTAAAATTCTCTAATCTGCGTCAAACATTTTCATTAATGCCCAATAATAACTAATTGTACATGATATCAACTCAATATAAGTACTCAAAAAATGTACTAAACTAATTAATAATAACATTTTTATGTCGATTCTAAACTATAATATTTTTAATCTTAAACTAGACTTTAATCTACTTACTATATTTAAATAACATCATCGATTAGCGTTAATAAAATAAAATTAAATAAAATATAAAATTAAAAAATAAAATTTGTCTGTACGCTCTTCCGCGTCAAGAAGAGCGGAACAAGCGGAAAGGGCAGAAAAAAATGTGGAACATATCAGTAAATATGGCGCACACCGCACTCGTAGCCATATCAGCGGCTCATAATTCGGGACAAAAAAAGGAGGGGGAAACGGGAATAAATATTACACGCGGATATATTTAACAAAAGAAAACTCTTTAATAATCTCAATACTTAGAAGAATATTTACAAGAGGAATGTAATTAATATCACACTCGTCGCGACAATTTATTCGCACGCCGAAATACGGCACATACAGCGACAGATAAGGGAAAATGTAACATCTTGAGAAAGAAAATTGAAGCTAAAATCTGTGCAATCGATTATGATAATTAAACCCGACTTTTTACGTGTAGGCCATATTAACGCGCAATCTCTTGAGGCTCAATTCGTTGATATACTTTCGCTAATAGGTAGTTATCAGCTGGATGTGTTAGCGTTGAGCGAGTCTTGGCTTAAGCCGCATAGTTCATCAAATGGGTTCATTATCCCTTCTTATAGCCTTTTGCGGCATGATCGGATGAATAAGGGAGGTGGAGGTGTTGCCATCTATATACATGAGGGTGTAAAATTCACAATAATTTCACATTCTAGTCAGCCTTATCCTTATTGTAAGCGTCTGGAATACCTATTCGTGGTGTTAAAAGTTAGTTCTACAAATATATTATTAGGTATTGTATACAGTCCACCCAGGTGTGGGTACTGGAGTGATGTTGAGGATGCTCTTTTCAATGTCAATGAACCTTATGACTTCGTGTCTCTTGTGGGAGATTTTAAAATAAATTGGATAGCAGCGATAAAAGTACTTAAAAGTTTTTTTCATGTGTGCAGTCTCGAACCTGTGCCTTTTTCTCCTACACACCACGTGGGTAATCCACATTCCAGTATCGACTATATTTGTGTAAGTGATCATTCTCGTGTATCGGAATTCGACCAATGCCATATCCCTAGCATTTCTCAGCATGACTTGATTGTGACGACTCTAAAATATAAATTTAATCAACATTCGCCCTCTACTATTCGATGTCGCTCTTTCAAAAATTTTTCAGAGCAAGAATTCTACAACGATCTCCATAATATTGATTGGCGCGTTATAACTTCAACAAATAGTATGGATGATAAGGTTAGTTTGTTTATAGAGAGACTTACAGAACTGTATGATCGACATGCCCCATGTCAAACAGTCAAATTAAGGAAAAAACAGTCTCCATGGTTTAGTGCTAAGATCAGGAGATTGATCAAGGCGCGAAATATTGCTTGGAGTAAATTCAAGCGCTTTGGCCGCTCTTCGGATCAGGAAAAGTATAAGTCGTTAAGGAATAGGATTAAGTTAGAATCTAGAAATGCTTATTATAGTTACTATAAAAAAAGATTCTTAAGTTCTATTTTCCCCTCAGCTCTCTGGAAGTGTGTTAGTGAATTGGGTTTAAGAGGCGCCACTGAAGAACTGCGTTCACTTCCGGTTGAGTTAGACTCGCTTAATGCTCATTTTGTGGGCGCAGACTCCCCAGCTGCACTTTCATTTACCAGGCCTACTGCACGCATATCACCTGATGATAGATTTTATTTTCAGCATGTTGCAGTCGAGGATGTTGCCATAGCCATCTGCAATGCTACGTCTAATGCGTGGGGAGCTGATGACTTGCCAGTCAGCTTTCTTAAACAGTGCTTGCCATATATTTTAGCTCCTCTGCTTAATATTTTCGACGCCTCGCTGCAATCTGGAGTCTTCCCTAAGTCGTGGAAAAGAGCCATCATCCGTCCTCTCCCGAAGTGTCGTACACCAACTGAGTTGACCCATTTTCGTCCGATTAGTCTGCTCTGTGCTACTTCGAAAATCCTAGAGGTGGTTGCACATTTACAGATATCTAAATACTTTTCTGATAGAAATATGTTTAGTAAATTCCAGTCCGGTTTCCGCAAAAAAACACAGCACTCAGTCAGCTCTTATCGATATTACGGATAATATTCATTGTGCTTTAGATAGGGAAGAGGTGACTCTGCTGGTGACAATCGATTTTTCTCGCGCATTTGACACGGTGAACATAGATTTACTGGTGCAAAAGCTTGAATCCTTTGATTTCTCTGACCCGGCATGCAATTGGGCCCGTTCGTTTCTCGAGGACAGGTCTCAGGTGGTCTTGGATCCCTCCAATAAACGTTCCAAAGCGTTAACAAGAACGGTTGGTGTTCCGTAGGGTACCGTTAATGGTCCAACCTTCTTTAAGGTCTACATTGACGATTCAACTTCAATATTGAAATATTGTAAATATCATTTGTTTGCCGATGACTATACCATTTATGCATCTGGTCCATTTAAGGATATCCATCAACTTATTAATAAAGTCAATACAGATTTGGCTAGCCTAGCGGATTGGTCGAGAAGTAATGGCCTTAAAATTAATGCCACAAAAACACAAGCAACTTGGTTTGGCTCTCGTGGGTTTGTAAGCAGGTTGCGAGGAATGCAAATTCTCAAGTTACAACTTACTGGTTATCATGAGAATATTAAATTGCTTGGCTTTTCTTTAGACAGCACGTTAAGTGGCTCGAGTCACTGCGTGGAAACATCCAGAAAGTGTTTCGCTGCACTCGCACGATTGCGCAAATGTGGCGACTGCATTCCCAACACAACTAGGCTATTGTTGATTAAATCATTGGTGTTTCCTTATCTTGACTATTGTCCCGGCGTCCTTTTGGGCCTCTCCGCTGAGTTAACCCTAAAATTGCAGAGGTGTAAGAATGCAGTCCTCCGTTTGTTGAGGGTTGCCGTAAAAGCGACCACATTACTACGGTGTATAAAAAATTTGACATTTTTCCTTTTGCGCAGCGTAGAGACTATCTGGTTTTGTATCTACTTGCCAAAATCTTAGACTCTGGAGAACCTGTATATATTAGAGAAAAATTGTGTTTCCGCGGTATGGATAGAATGGGTTCTAAAAGGGCTTCACAATACGATTTGTGCATTCCGAGGACAACTACTACTTGTTTCCAATCCTCTTTTATGATTGGGGCAGCATATCTCTGGAATGGGGTTTCTGATTGCCTGCGCGCAGTGTATGCTGGACCACGTTTTAAGCACTGCTTACTTAAATATTTTAAAGAAAAATTTGATGGTACTAGGTAGTAATTCGGCGCTTTTTTAGGTTTATTTTAATTACATCTAAGCTCTATCTTATTTATTATTTTATATTACTTATATTATTATTTTTACCTTAGATTATTATATTTTACGATTGCGGATGTAGGGTGTGAATGTTCGAGGACGAATGCATGTATCTCGCCTTTGTAGTTATGTTAGCCATATGTGAGCGTGTATGCGACAGAATTTTATATTTTTATATTATATGTTTTATATTTTATTTTATTTTATTTTTTTTTTTTTTTAGTCTTTATTATTTATTTTAGTATTAAGTTTGCGAAATAATTGTACCAGCGTGATTCTCAGAGGACAATCTGTCTCTTCTTGTCAATTTATGTATTTTGGCCTGACTATTATGGACCACGAGTCCTTAGTCTAATAAAATTATTCAATTCAATTCAAATTCTCTCGCTGAACGGCACCCGCTCGAAACTTTCCGGGAAGGTTATAAAATAAATGCTTCTCGCGACAATATTTCTATTGTCGCACTCCTACCCCCTAGGGCGAACTGCCGGAGAACTCCTCCGGAGCTTCACCCTACACGCCACCTACACCTCTCTCACGTCGCCACACCTCACGGGTACTCCTCCTCCAGGCTCGCGTTCGGCGTCCTCCCTGCTCACCTACTGCGGAAGCCCACCGAACACACGAGACAAAATAGCCTCCCGTGTCTGCGGCGTCAGGTCCCGGGTGGCTTGTAACACCCTCAGAGTCTCGATTAGGAGCGAGGCTGAGCCCGGCGCTGATTTCCGGATGAAACCGTCTCCGCTGGAGGGGGTTGTGCCGACTCTGTTGCCCTAACCTGCTATACGCCCGTTGCCTCCGGTTCTCTCTCGTCGCCACGCCTTTCCAACATCTCCTCGGCGGCTCTCCTCCTAGCAGCCCTAATCCCGGCCTCCACTGCCCGTCTCCAGGGGGTCAGGCCGATATTCAACACGACTGGCACTTCCGGGTTGACAGTACAAGTTTCTGGCTGCGATTGAGGAAGCTGCGGTTCCACACCTCTTAGCTGCCTGCAGCGGGGTCTGTCGTTCTCGAAGGCTCCTTCCGAGCTCTCTCCGTTCGCTCTTTCACGAACACCCTGGTAAGATGCTGGAGATGTGGCCGGCTGCATCGAGGGCAATCCCCTAAGTCTACTCCTCGCCTGCCACAATTGTGGCAATACAGTCCTTGGCGTAGGCGAGGGCAGTGCTTGGAGGGATGCCCCTTTTCCTAACATTTGAAGCAAGCACAGGGTGGAGGATCAAGCGTCGGATCTGTTGGAATCGGGTCGAGGTCCCCGAACGTAATGCATGCAGTCTTGACAGGAAGGCGGCGTCGGCTCCGTTTTCTTTCGGACGGCTGGAAATTCTCCTCGGCTGCCACCTCCAGACTCCAGTACGCAATGGAATTGGGAGCCTCGAATACTCCCTCGCCACGCACGATCGGGCTCTCCCAACCTATGCGGCTCACGCTTGGACCAGGCAGCCCGTCCCTCGAAGCAGCGGCGTCCCGATTCGCCCCGACCGTGGGTCGCCATGGGATGGATCGCACCTCGCACTGCAGCTCTTCTACTGGGGAGTAACAGGGAGAAGGTCTCTTAACGTCCCTGCGAGACTCCGCTGGTAGTATGCGCACCGATCCGGCGGATTGTCACGGCACGTCGGCGGACCTGGAAGAGAAGGAGAGCGCGGGGATGTGGGCACCGTAGTCGTCGATCGTCAGTTGCCAAGGCCTCCGATTCTTCTTGCTTCTTCTCTTCCTTCTTTTCCTCCTGGAGGAGGATGCAAGAGCTTCCTCAGCAGGCGCTTCGTCCCACTCCATGGGCTCCGGATGGACCGCTCTTACCGGTAGGCCTCCAGGCAGCTGGCTGTACGGGAGAACCCTACCTACAATTATCGTCGCAACTTTCTACTCAGCGTGGTTCTTGCTCGTGGTTTGAGCGAGATTATCGTCTAGCTCGGCCTCCGCGAGGTGGCTAGCTTCCGCTGTCGCCACACGCTGAGCCGACACGAGGATGCCGCGCAACTGCGCAATGCGGCGGGGAGACACTCGCATATTGGTTCTCTTCCTCACCTCGGGTGACGCCAGGCCGATGGGACGGGAGTCGCTCGCCGCAGCCTCGGCACTCTCATCCTACGATATGAGAGTGACCTCCAACATTGGTCCGATTGCACTCACTGGCCCCAGGGGTGGCACCATACTCTCCCGACGCTGACTCCTTTCCTCGTCCTCCCATCTCCAAAGATCGCCAAGCTCTCGCTCACTCTCGTCATACCAGTCTAACATGCTAGCCGCGGGTTCCGGGCTCACCGAGGGAGTGGAACGAGAAGGAACATATCGTCGAAACGATCCTCCTCTTCCATCTCGGCGAGCTCCGGTACATTGTCGCTAATGATCCCCTTTCCAGGGGACGACGCGGGCATGCCATCTTGTTCCTCTCGGTGAAGATCACCGGACGCCACAGGACTCGCCGGATTCATCTGAAATACCAGAGAAAAATCAAGATTAGTACACGTTAAATTCTTCACCTCTATTAAATTATTAATTAACACACTCACGCTCGCACACTTTATCACACTCACGCTACTTATCGCGCTCGCCACGCACTGCCGCGGGGGTATATATCGCATTAGATCCGCGACATGCACCTTCGCTAACCTTCGGGTCTTTCCCTCTCCACCTCCCAATATATACACCGTGGTAGACCTAATCATACGCATACGCTTCGCCGATATGTTTCGCCACTAAATCCTCCGGGGAGAGCTTCTCCAATCTCTTCCCGCTCTCTACTTCACGTCGCAAACTCGCCACATGAGGCCTGCGATGGCTCGGTCGTAGGGCGTCGGGCTCGTAATCTGGAGGTCCCAGGTTCGATTCCCGGCCCCAGCCGATTGATACAAGCACCACTGGCGAATGTATTTTCAGCATGTGCTTTCTTCACCAAGACATCGTATGATCTCCGTCGCTGATTAGCACCGGTTTGGGAGCATAAAAAGAGCGAATAAAAAAAAAAAAAAATTCGCCACAGGCCGAGGGTGTCGACCGTAGTAAAACGCCGGTGATGCCTGGACCGCCGTATTGACCGCGTGACGGAATTCGTGGACATGCACGTCCCAGTCGCGATGGTCACCACCCATGATTACGACTCCTCTCATCGGGATTAGGCTGGGGGTGGTACGGGGGTGTGGTCACATGCTTAACACCATACTCTTTTAATGTGTCCGCAAGAAACTTGTTGTCGAATTCCTTCCCGTTGTCAGACAGGAAGTAGTCCGGCGTCTCCCAGCAGAAGAGTATCAACTCCTCAAACGCTCGCGCCACTGCAAAGGTTTAACCTCTACTCATCGTGTAAACAAATCTTGAAACAGGATGAGGTAGCGGTTTTGCGCTTTGCTTGGCAGGAACTCTATCAGGTCTGCCGCAACGACGGCCCAGGGCCTCTCGACCACACGATGGCCCATCAAGCCCTGCGCCCCCGTCTGCGGCATCTTGTAAGGCTGATACATCTCACACTCTTTCACGAAGGACTCCACGTCATAGTAGACACCCTTCCAATAATATTCTCGTGCCACCGGGTCGTAGGTCTTATCTACTCCTAGATGACCTGACGACGGGGTACAGTGCGCCTCGCTTAACACTCGCGCTCTCTGTTCCTTCGGCACTACTAGTCGCCACTTTTCCTCGCGATGAAGAATGGGATCGAGAAGCGGGTCGGCTTTATATCGATATACAAAGCCGCCCTCCACCTTCCAATTTTGGAATCTGCACGGAAACTTCTCGATCTCCTCTCTGTCGCAAATACTCGGCATCCACAATGCCCTCACTCGACAAACTCGCCACGGCCGACTCTTCGAGCTCATACATCCTGGAGAGTGCATCAGGAAACTGATGTTGAACTCCCCTGCGATGTATGATCTCGAAATCCCACTGCTGCGTTTCCAACGCCAGCGGGAGCGACGGCTGGTAGGATCGCGCAAATTATGCAACCACCGAAGCGCACTGTCGTCGGTTATCACCTTGAAGTGATAACCTTTCAAGTACGGTCGGAGCTTTTTGATCGCCCAAACGACGGCCAAACACTCCTTTTCGGTGGTCGTGTAATTATTCTCCGCCGCATTCAGCACGCGGCTCACATACACGATCGGGTGCTCCCCGTCCTCCGCTTCTTGCGTTAACACGGCCCCGATTGTATAGCTGCTCGCGTGACATTAAACGGCGAACGGCTTCGTGAAATCGGGCCTCGCGAGCACTGGCACCATGGTCAAAGTCTTTTTCAAAAGCTCGAAAGACTCTTGCTGCTCTTCCCCCAGGTCCAAAGTTGCCCCTTACGTAGCAACTTAACTAGGGGAATTTTCAGCCCAGAGTCTCTCGGAATGAACGGCGAATACCATCCAACCATGCCCAGAAAACGGCGTACCTGCTTGACGTTTCCGGGCGCAGCATACGTACCGGCGCTACTCTCTCGGGGTCTACTCGCAAGCCCTTTTTGTCTAATAGGAAACCCAGGAATTGTACCTGGACGCAAAAAAAGTTACATTTTTTCCTATTGACAACAAGGTCTGCTTCTACTAAACGCGCTAGGACCCTCTCTAGCCATTCCAAGTGCTCCTCAAAGTTTTCTGTAACCACGACGATGTCATCCAGGTACGAGAAAACGTCCGGCTCAAACTTGGGTCCAAACAAGGAGTCTATCAGCCGCTGGAGCGTTCTCGGAGCATTGGACAATCCGAAGGGCATCCTTGTAAATTGCCAAAGCCCCGAGCCCGGGATCGAAAACGCGGTATATTTGCGACTCGATCTCTCCAGCGGCACTTGAAAGTACGCTTGTCGCAAATCAATGGTTGAGATATAGCGAGCCCTCCGCAACTTATCGAGGATCGAGTCCATGTTAAGAATCGGATGTTCATTCTTTATCGTCACTCGATTTAAGTCGCGGTAGTTGATACAGAAGCGGTACGTCCCGTCCTGCTTTTTCACCAGGACGGGCACGCTACTATAATTGCTCTCTGACCGTTCAATGATACCCTCATTGAACAGTCTCTCAACCTCTTCTGTCACGACATCCAGCATCCGCTGGATTTTATGCCGGATGTGTATGCTGCCCGTCACGAGGCCTGGTACTCCGCAAGGTGGGTCACCCCGGAAACACCAATCATCTGTCGGCTTAACACCCGTTCGACGAGGTCGCTCACTCTCTCACGCTCGGTATCTCCGATTTCCGGGATACCGGCACACTCGGCGAATACATGCGCCTTCTCGTCACCCTCATCCAGTCGCAAGAACTCGTGCCATTCACCTCCGTCCAGGCGCCAAGCACCACGACCTAGACGCATATCTATATCGAACCCTCGCCCGAAATCCATCCCCAGGATCACGTCGAAGCAAAACTCGAACACTTGAGATCTGCCGTCTATCGCCAGGTTCACTCGAAGTGTTCCGAGTGTACGGTTTAATTTACCCGTCACTGTACGGAACAACGAGCGAGTCGGCGCTAGATGACCGCAAATCGCTCCGCCACACGAGGACCGACGAAGGAACGAGTCGCCCGGGATCTAGAAGAGCCTTATATCTCTCCCCTCTCAGTTCAAGGAGGAGGAAGTTCCTATTTTCGGTGTGAACACCGGAAAAGATAACCTCCTCCTCACTTGAGTCGCCACCCGTCGCCATGGACTCTCGCTGCTGATCTGTTCGATCAGAGCCTGGCTCAGTCCTCACATCTTCCCCTCTCGGCACAGCACGACCCTGATCTCGCGGCTCCCCGCTTGTCAAGGCCCGGATGGGTTCTCCCCAAACACTAGACGAAGTTGCCTTTTTTTCCTCTTTCGTTGCAACTTGCACTAGCAACCGCCGCGCTTCTGCCATTGCGCGCTTACGCTGGATCTGCCCGTACCTCTCGGCCTTCGCCAAGCAGTTTTTCTCGGCACTCGCCGGAGTCTTAGCTGGATTTTTCCGCTCACCCTAAGCTTTCTCACAAACTCGGCCTAACTCAGCCTCCTCACGCACTACTCCTCCTCGCCCGGGACCGCGTGCTACTTCCACACAGGCCGGGCTCTCCCTCGGTCCGTCATCCTCTACTCTCTCCGCGGAACGACGGCAACGTTCGACAGGAGAGTCAAAGGTTCTTACATCCTTTGCTCCCCTGCCCGCCCGTTTCCCGAACGGTTCAGAAACGCCACGCAGTCCCAGTTCACACACGTGCGAACCGTGATCCCTGGTGCATAGCAGAGCTGGCACGATTAGCTGGCGGCTCTCTTAACAGAGGGACACTCTCGTGCGGTGTGTCCCTTCTCGCTGCACCGATAGCAGACGATTTCGGGACACTCCGACGCGCGATGTCCAACCGCTTGACACGTGTAACACGCGCCCACAAAGCTGCCCGCATTCAGCTTGACTCGAGCTCCCGCCTCCAGCCCGGCTGTAGCCAGGCGAGACAGGTGCATCTTGACCCAGCATGACCTCTCACACCACCGCTCACCGGCCGTGAATTAGCCCGCGACACTACCTGCGCGTAAGACAGATCGGCCGCGAGATATTGGAATACACAAATACAACAACAATTAAGAAGAAAACTTGGATTCGGACGGTATACAAATGCTGGAAAAATGTCACGCGTCGAATATGCCACGTACATGTTAGGTATCGCGAAAGAATTAGAGTTGGAAGTAACAGAAGAAAAATTAATTATGAAGATAAGCGAATATTTCGAACGCGAAACACGACATGTTATTATCGGTATGTAGGAATAGAATAAAGTAAATGTTTTTAATATTTTTGATGAATTTGATGCCGAAAGACCGCGACATTATAAGCCGGAAAGTAAAATCAATAAAACAACGACTCAAGAGAAGAATAAATACGATAATAATTGTGATGGTGTCATCATAAAAGGGGGGCACCTAAAAAGGAATAGAAAATATTAGTATAGGGATATCAGGATATATAGAATAATTATAGTCAATACTTACCTGGTTCGATCGTTAGCCAGGAACGTAGGGTCAGGACGTTGATATTGTGGTGGTGGAGGTGTTTGGTTGTCCGCTCCGGGGTTCTCCTCTGCAGGAAGGTGACGTTTCCGTGGTGAACACCTGCTCCTTGATCACTGCATCTGCAATGGAAAAATATATTAGTATAGTAAATATATATATTGGTGAGGGTAAAGGTGTGGTGTGAGTACGTGTCAATGAATACCGATAAATCTATTGACACATGAATGAGGGTTATTATTATTAAGAAGCAAGTCAACTAAAAAAAATAGTAGTTTGCTCATTCATTGAGGGAATGAACAAACCGTTGTTGATTGAAAAAAAGTACTAATGTTTAATACTTATTTTGAATACTAAAGGGTGAGTATTATAAAACAGAGATTTTGATTTATTAGATAATTACTTCAAAGAAAAATACATTGTTAGGAAAGGAATTTTGTATCTAAGAAAGAGAGGTCACACCCTCTGGTAAACGGATCCTTACCAAACTCTAGGATATAATTTCTACTATAAAATCATGCAGAAAGCCGGAGTTTTAGTGTCCAATGGGGGTGGGGTCCGATTTGTCGAATGTTCATTCAAAATGTGTGCATTATTTCGAATTTTAAAAATTAGAAAAACTTTTTTGTTATTTCGAATCGAAAAAATAGAATGATCATTATTTCGAAAGTAATAAAATCGTCAGATATTTGGTATTAGGCGCAATATTTCGAATTCCAAATAGTAGATAAATAATTTTCTGTTTTATTGTCCGTTATCAAGATGTAAATAGACAAATATTATAAAAGTTATTTCTCTACACTATAAAGTTCGAATTTTTGGAACAAATATGTAAAAACTGAAAAGTGCATTACTTTCGAAATAATAACCATTCTATTTCTCTTGGTTCTAAATAATAAAAATACATTTCTAATTTTTGAAATTCGAAACAATGCACACATTTTGAATGAGCATTCGACAAATCGGACCCCACCCGTCCAATGGCCATTTTTACGATAGATATAAGCAAATAATGAAAAATCTCGCCAAAAAACCGTTGAGTTTGAAAGCTTATAACTCAAAAACAATTGAAGATGTACATATAAACTAAATTTTGAAAGAAAGCTGAGATTGAGTAGATACGTTTTGAAAAAAAGGAAGCTTAAATATTTTAATATGGTCAAAAGTTATGGGAGAAATAAAAATTAGACGAAATTTTGGGCTAAAAAATCATTAAATTGTAACTTTAAATTTTCGATAAAATTTCGTCTAATTCTTATTTCTCCCATAACTTTTGACCATATTAAAATATTTGATCTTCCTTTTTTTCAAAACGTATCTACTCAATCTCAGCTTTCTTTCAAAATTTAGTTTATACGTACATCTTCAATTGTTTTTGAGTTATAAGCTTTCAAACTCAACGGTTTTTTCGGCGAGATTTTTCATTATTTGCTTATATCTATCGTAAAAATGGCCATTGGACACTAAAACTCCGGGTTTCTGCATGATTTTATAGTAGAAATTATATCCTAGAGTTTGGTAAGGATCCGCTTTCCAGGGGGTGTGACCTCTCCTTATAAGTAATTAGGTTGTCGTTGATAATAAAAACAGATATTTTATGTGTTAGATACTTGACTGTTACTAATTAAACCAAGGTGAGTGAGAATTATTTGGAAAGGTTTATTTTTAGTTAAAATAACTATGTAATTCCTTACTATTATTTGATTTATGTACTTACGTAGTTCGTTGGGTAGGGTATTCTTGTTTATTGCAAATATGCCATAAACAATGAAAACAATGTTACCGTGACTCCTAATGCTCGCTGCGTTCGCGACCGCGAACGTACTAACCATCCACGAAATTTTCCGCCTCGAACAGTAATGACGCGAGGCTTACCCAAGGTACAAAAATAACTAATATATATATATATATATGGGGTATTCCACGTGAAGTGGTCCGATCAAAATTTTAATATGCACCAAATTTTGGGTACACTTTGCAAATATTTTTCAGAATACAGAAAAAAATTTTTAGGTACTGGAATCTATTTGCTCAAAAGTTATTCTAACCTCAAAAAGTGAATTTTTCCATATTTTTTTCAACACCAGCTGGGTTTACCGCTATATAACTCAAAATCTATCAACTTTTACTATAGAACATTATATGTAACATTCGTTGCTAATTATAATATTATTCAACTTAAAATATTAATAATATTCAACTTAAAAAAAGTGTAACTTCGCCACCTTTGATTTTTTCATCCAAAAGTCTAAAAGAAAGCTTGGAGCAATACCTTTCAAATGGTCTGTAGCATTTTTATGGCCTCCAATTCTGTAAAAAGTTATGACAATTTAAAGAAAGACAAAAAATTCACAAAAATTAACATGGTAATTCCCATTTAAATATTTAAAAAAATTTCGTGTTTCTTTAAATTGTCATAACTTTTTACAGAATTAGAGGCCATAAAAATGCTACAGACCATTTGAAAGGTATTGCTCCAAGCTTTCTTTTAGACTTTTGGATGAAAAAATCAAAGGTGGCGAAGTTACACTTTTTTCAAGTTGAATATTGACATGTAGTTTATGTAACATTAACCTTGAGATTAGAAATTCTAACCCAGAAGAATAAATTCTAGATATAATTAGCAACGAATGTTACATATAATGTTCTACAGTAAAAGTTGATAGATTTTGAGTTATATAGCGGTAAACCCAGCTGGTGTTGAAAAAAATATGGAAAAATTCACTTTTTGAGGTTAGAATAACTTTTGAGCAAATAGATTCCAGTACCTAAAAATTTTTTTCTGTATTCTGAAAAATATTTGCAAAGTGTACCCAAAATTTCAGTGCATTTTAAAATTTTGATCGGACCACTTCACGTGGAATACCCCATATATATATATGGGTGGTTTTCTGTGACATCGAAGATGAAAAAAATAAATATTGCTATAACTGTGGGAATATGTTTTAGAGGAATCCAGTAGTTCTCCTGAATTTTTTCAGATTTTTTCTGGGCCATTATTTTAAGTTACAGAGAGTCAAAGTTGACGTTTTAGCACTTTTTTGCATTATATGCCCATTTTCATGAATTTTTAGCTCCCAGGGGATGCATTTTTCACTAAAAACATAAGTATGACTTTTTTTGTAAAATTTTCCGAACTTTTCATTAAAAATACTTTTAAAGACATAAATGTACGCTGTCACACTCTTGTAAGCCATTTAAACCTTAAATAGTGAAAATCAGCAATTCTGCTCCGGGCTCTGGAAATCTAATACTGTCTAAAACATGTCTTTTTATAGTCAGAAACTGCCTAAAAATTTCCAGAGTGGGTCTAAATTATTAAGATCACTTATGGTCAAAATATCCGGGAAAAGTGCCCGAAATATTCATAGAAATGTATATTTGTTGCCTTATAACGATGAATCTATTAGCATGATCATTGCAGAAAAATTTGTGCACTTACCTTGGAGTGGTAGAAAAGTATCTTCACTTGTTTCAGTATCCATCTAATCCCCTGTAAGCTGCTAAAAATACAAATATTATTATACAAATGTAAAAAATTAATTTTTGAACATTTATAATGCTGGATTTTTAATTTTACAACCTTTACAAGAATTATAATACTAATCTGAAGGATTACTATAAATATATAAACATCATTATTACAATAACTGAATATACGTATTTAATACAAAAGATAGATAAATAAATCGGATATATAATTATAATGAATAATATGATTACGTGACAGTGACAAGTTTGTGAAATCTAAACAATGTATTGCTGAATAATAATAATAATAATGTTGATACTTTTATAGTAATCCTTCAGATTAGTATTATAATTGTTGTAAGGGAGGTAAAACTAAAAATTCAGCATTATAAATGTTTAAAAATTAATTTTTTACATTTGTATAATAATATTTGTATTTTTAGCAGCTTACAGGGGATTAGATGGATACTGAAACAAGTGAAGATACTTTTCTACCACTCCAAGGTAAGTGCACAAATTTTTCTGCAATGATCATGCTAATAGATTCATCGTTATAAGGCAACAAATATACATTTCTATTAATATTTCGGGCACTTTTCCCGGATATTTTGACCATAAGTGATCTTAATGATTTAGACCCACTCTGGAAATTTTTAGGCAGTTTCTGACTATAAAAAGACATCTTTTAGACAGTATTAGGTTACCAGAGTCCGGAGCAGAATTGCTGATTTTCACTATTTAAGGTTTAAATGGCTTACAAGAGTGTGACAGCGTACATTTATGTCTTTAAAAGTATTTTTAATGAAAAGTTCGGAAAATTTTACAAAAAAAGTCATACTTATGTTTTTAGTGAAAAATGCATCCCCTGGGAGCTAAAAATTCATGAAAATGGGCATATAATGCAAAAAAGTGCTAAAACGTCAACTTTGACTCTCTGTAACTTAAAATAATGGCCCAGAAAAAATCTGAAAAAATTCAGGAGAACTACTGGATACCTCTAAAACATATTCCCACAGTTATAGCATTATTTATTTTTTTCATCTTCGATGTCACAGAGAACCAGCCATATATATATATATAATTTCTTTGGTTAGTCTATCTACATTTACTTCTGTTTTTGAGTATAAAGTGATCATTTTATAGTAGTTAAAGCTTGATATACGACGATGTTGTCTATTATTATAATATTTATATTTACCATTTGCGCATATGTTGGTTCGTATATCAATAAGTACTATGTTCTCGTGTTATTCTAAGTCTTCTTTTTTCTCATATGTATGGTTTGCATAATTAATACGTTCATTTATAGAAAATATATCCGTTTTCAAGAGATTTTATATTCTTGTTTGTGTTTTTGATATCTCTGATATTTTTCCTTGCGAAAGAGTGGTCAATAGCCATATCTTGAGTTGTTTGTAGTTATATATTCGAATCTATGTTAACACTAGCCATTTTTTGTTATCCAATCCTTTATTTTTATTGTATTTGATTTTTCATTCACATCAAGTGTCTTTTATTCATTTGGTAAAGAATTAAAAGCATTTATTGCAATTATATAATTATTTTTTGTAGAGACAATTTTCTGATATTTGGGTGGTAATATAAGCTTTTCTCTTATTTCACTTGAAGAATTTATGTACTGATTCTTTAAACTATTGTAGTAATACTGAAAACATTCAACAGTAAATAATTTCTCTAAATTCTAAGGAGTTTCTTTTTGGTATATATTCTTGTTTGTACGGATTGTTATTTGTAATTTGTTTTAACATGCTCCACTCCATGCAATTATATCGTAACTTATCATAGTATGAAAAAGTGCATAGTACACAATTTTTAGTGTATTTGTATCCATAAATTTCGTTATTTTACTAAAACTAAAAATGAGATAGCTAGTTCTGCTTATATGATACTCAATATGATCACTCCATCTCATATTTGTATCAAAAATTATACCTAGATATTTTGTTTCAGTCACTCTATTGAGTAGTTCACTGTCTTTATAATTTCCGTAAGTAATATATACAGTTTTTTGTTCCTTCTGAAGTTAATTTATTTAATCTTAATCAAATAGAGACATTTTGTAAATATGCATATGTAAATATATAATTTCATTAGGATCCCTTAAATTTCTATATTTGGACCAGCCAATTTACATTGTAAATTTAAACTTTTGATTTTGTAATTGAAGAACTAATGGATAATGATCTGTTAATGGTATTTTTAAAGTTAAATCTTTAGTATTGATAAAAACCGTTTTTATAAACATATTTTCTATGCAAGTGCCTAATTCCGTTGTTAAGTTTGTTGGTCCTGTGATGCTAGTAAAATTTGGAAGTAAACCTTTTTCAAAGAGATTATTTAGAAATTCGTACTTATAACATTACTTTCCAATATGTTAATATTAAAATCACTAATTATTATATGATTTACCGCTTTATTCTTTTTTGTTTTAAGTAATTTTTAAAGTCTATGTTAAATTCTGAACAATGTAGGTCATGTGACCTATATAATGAGGGTATTTCAAGCAATTCGTTATTATTTAATGTAATTATAGTATTTAGTATTTTAAGCTTACCTATAATTATCGTTTCACTTATATGTGTTAAATCTTTCCTAACATAAGCTACTACCCCATCATTTTTGTTAATGTCTCCATTGTTTTAATATATACTATATTTCTTTATATTATAATACTGATAATTTTCTAAATTTCATACCTCAGTACACACAATCACATATCGTCGGCTGAGTGGAAGAACAGTCTATCTCGGAACTGGCTTGGAAAACGACCCATCTCGCGATCTGCTTGGAAAACGCCCTATCTCGGAACTTGCTTGGAAAACGCCCTATCTCGGAACTTGCTTGAAAAACGCCCTATCTCGGAACTCGCTTGGAAAACGCCCTATCTCGCGCCTCGGTTGAAGAGCGCCCTATCTCAAATGAAATTTTTCGCTTTCAAATTTTGTAGTGGCACCACTGCGCAACTTAAAAATTCTAAGCTTAAAAATCTCATCCGTTCTCTCAACTTTTTTTTAACCTTTATTAACTTAAAACATTATTTAAATTGCACACAGGTCGGCTGATATAATAAGTACTCGATACATCGCCGCTGATAGACAGATAAAGTCAAAGAAATCTCTCTTTCTCTGAGGAGTCCCGATGACGCCGAAATAATTTTTTTCCGAATTTTAAAGACTTTACTAATTAATTTATTTTAATTAGAAAGACCAGATTTTTAAGTTGCGCAGTGCAGGTGCCACTACAAAATTTGAAAGCGAAAAATTTCATTTGATTTAGGGCGCTCTTCAACCGAGGCGCGAGATAGGGCGTTTTCCAAGCGAGTTCCGAGATAGGGCGTTTTTCTAGCAAGTTCCGAGATAGGGCGTTTTCCAAGCAAGTTCTGAGATAGACGAGATAGAGATATGGTTTGATTTTGAAACCTCTAATCAAAATTTGTAGTTTTTCAAAATTTGCTTCCAAACTTCTAATATTAAGATATAATATTAAGTTAGTATTAATTTTTCTATCTTTATTACAAGTTTCAATATCATCATATACACTCTTGGTTTGTTGATAATTAATTCTTATGTCTAAAGTTTGTAAAAAATTAATAAAAATGTATATAAAATAAACAAATAATAAAGAAAACTGGGTATCTGCTCCGACTTATATTTACCCACGTAATTAGTATTGGAATCCTAAAGAAAACGTTAAAAAGTCTGAACTTGAATTCAGAAACAGCACAAGAACTACCACCAATAAAAGATTCACTGAAAAACCCGACCACAATGGTAATCCTTCACTTAATAATAATTAAATATTTCTTCTGAATTCCAATACTAATCTACGGTGATGATTAAAAGTAATCAATTTTTTTATTGATTTTTTAATTTATTTAAGTTTTTATTATTTTTATTATTTTGTATAATTAGTATTTTATTTTTTATATTTAATGAACTATAAGAAGAAAATAATTATTTTTAATTTATAAAAAATATAATTGTGTAATGTATAATTTTTTATAATATATTATTTGATAAAATATAGTTTCCTCCACGGAATTCGTCTCCTCTATAGAATTTTTTTTCCCACTCCCATCTATTCTGTATCATCCCTTCCACATGTTTTAATAACATTTAATCTACAAACTATATAGCATTGCATTTGGTCAGTATTTAAATACACTTCTGTGGCTATATTTACGTTATTCACGCAACTATATTAGTTGAGTTATTTCCTGAACGTCTAATGAGATTATTTTATTGAAAACGGAAACATAGATTTTAAAAATACTATACTGATAAATAATAAACGAGATAAACTTTGATCTGGAGCTACTGAGGAAAAGCTACAACATTTATAGTGGCTATCGCAGTTTCAATTTAGCAAAACAAGAGCTTAGAGATGAGAACTGTTATTTACGCGGTTGGTTTGCTCGTGCTAGGAGTTGGGTGTCAGTGCATCAAGGAGAAGCAGGTGAAAATGCATATCATTAATTTTATTTGTGACAAATTCAAATTTTCTTTTTGTGTATTAATTATTATTAATTATATTTTAAGTATATTATATTAATATATTAATTATAATAATTATATTAATTATAATAATATATTATATTAATTATATCGACAAACAGTGAAGATTCAGAAGGATTGAATTAAATAATTAATACTGCGGAATTTTGAAAAACACTGCAGTTTCGATTATGCGAATATCTATACGATTCATTTTATCCTCGGTGTTTTTCAAGTATAAGCAATTTTATGAGATTAATTTAATTTAATTACTTTAGATTTTTATTTTTTTGATTGATTCTTATGCACTATAATAATATCCCGAAAATTACGATTTTCTTTTAGATTAAATCTTCACGTGTTCAAATATGGTTTGTTAATCGAAATTATCAGACTGAGTTAAAGTACAGTATCAATTCGCATAATGAGACGTACAATAATATACATGTAATATGGGATCTCACCCAGGACCTTCCAGTCGATATTACAGTAAGTAAAAAACGTTTATTTTTTATTTCAAATGTAAACACAAAAGTTTTAAATTATTAAGTTGAAAAACAAAAAAATATCATATAAGCACCATGGTTGAGGTATTGTTAAGCCCATAGCAAGTCTTCAAAATCCTCATTTTTGCCTCGAATGTCAATTTACACAATTTACTAATACTATCGGTCTTGGTACGTAATTTACTATTTTATATTTTCTCAACTTAGCTCTACCCTCAATATGTACTAGATTTCTGGTAGAAATGTTAGCATTTTTCATATAATTTTAGGTTGTAAGTACGAGGAGCTAGGCACTCCAAAATCACGGAAAGATTTCCAAAGACATCTAAAGACTTTCAAAAACTTCCAAAGACTTTCAAAGACCTCTTGAGTCCTCTATAGACTTCCGAAGATTCCACAGACTTCGAGAGACTTCGGAAGTCTTTAAAAGTCTTCAGAAGTCTATAGAGGTCTCTAGAGGTCTTTGAAAGTCTTTGGAAGTTTTGAAAGTCTTTGGAATTCTTAGAAAAGTCTTCACATTTCAAATCGAGATAATATTTTTTTCTTAGTGAAATTTCAATAAGAATTCTAAAGACTTCTTAAGACTTCTTAAGACTTCTTAAGACTTCTAAAGACTTCTAAAGACTTCCAAAGACCTATAAAGACCTCCAAAATCCAAAGAGTTCCAAAGATTTATATGACTTCTCTTCTATATTAACTTTTTTTTTAAATTTTTTAGCTGTTTTCTATCAATTTTTAAATGAAGGGTAAATTATTCTTAAAAATGGTTTGAACGAATGAATGAACGAAAATTGGGCGAAAAATGTGCTTATTTTTATTTTTTTGATACAACGCTTTTTCTCAGAATTAGTCCTGTTTTGAGTTATTATCAATTTCTAAACGTAGATAAAGTATCAAACTAATTCTGACCCATTGACATACTATTCAAAATAGTTACAGTAAGAATATAATAAAATCGCCTTCTAACGGCAGGTACGATAAAAATGAGTTGTAAATAAAATAAACACTTTAAAAATATAACTGAGTCTATGGAAAATTTTAAGTTTGCTATTCATAGTAATTTAAAAAAATGGGTGGGGTCCGATTTGTCGAATGCTCATTCAAAATGTGTGCATTGTTTTGAATTTCAAAAATTAGAAGTGTATTTTTATTATTTAGAACCAAGAGAAGCAGAAAGATCATTATTTCGAAAATAATGCATTCTTCAGTTTTTATATATTTGTCTCGAATATTCGAACTTTATAGTGTAGATAAATAACTTTTATAATATTTGTCTATTAACACCTTGATAACAGACAATAATGTAGAAAATTATTTATCTACTATTTGGAATTCGAAATATTGCGCCTAATACCAAATATCTGACGATTTTATTACTTTCGAAATAATGGTCATTCTATTTTTTCGGTTCGAAATAACAAAAAAGTTATTCTAATTTTTAAAATTCGAAATATTGCACACATTTTGAATAAACATTCGACAAATCGGACTCGACCCAAAAAAATAATGTGAATATTTTCAGATTTGTTCAATTTTTACTAAATATTCATAGAAAATTTAACCATATATACAGATATAGAAAGTTCAATTGAAATTAAAAATGTCTAATTTTCAATATCGTTTTGGGCTCATTGTGCTGCATACAAATAAATAAATTCTCTTTCTCCATATAATCTAAATTTTATGCATTTATTAACATGTATATAGGTATACGCCAATGTCTTTGTTACCGATGCTTCGGGTAAAGGAGGCCAATTAATTCAAGAGATCGAAATACCAGTGTGTAAGGAATCGGATGACAGACAATTTTTACCGAAATTGTTAGTCGTCGATAAAGATGAATTAGGAAAAGAATGCATAAGAAAGGTAAACATATCGTAATATTTATAAGATTACAACCTGCAATTATTTTCACATTAATAAAAATGTTTTTAAATGACAGGGTCGTTACGAGACGAAAGATATTGGTCAAATTCGTTTCGAACACATAATACCCAACATCGAAAGGAAGGGAAAATATTTTAGAACCGATTATATCCTTGGTACGCCTTCCCTTAAAGTCCTAGAAGCCTCGGCTTACGCTAAATGGGGATATTTTAGTGACAATTCGATACTTAAGGATGACTTTTAATAATTGTAATTAATGGTACCGAGTGTTTATAATAAAATTTAAGTAAAATATCTTGGACTTTTACAGTGTATATTTAGGAAATATAAAATGTACATGTGTGTCTTATACTTATAATTGACAAAATAAAGTTCATATTGAATTTTTAAATGAATAAATTTTCATTCATTTGATCAAACCTTTCTTATCAAGTTCATGCGTAATGTGTTGCACTTACAATCAAGAGTGCATTTAAAATTGAATTATGATATGAATTAATCATCTTATTTTTATCTTTTTCATCTGTTATTTCACTGTAAATTCGTTAAATATTCGTCGTTATTATCAAGACTTTTTTAGGTGATGGGCAATTTTAAATTTAACTAGTTAAAAAAATATATCAAACAAATAAAAAATAACCTTCGTTTTAAGAAATAATAGTAAGGCAAGTGTCGGATAGTGTAATGGATATATATACTTTATATACTATATATACGCAGCTGATTAACGTCAGGATCGAATAAAATAAAAAACCCAGACTCTTCTGCGTTTGTATACTATAATTATAAAACTAACTCTCCTTAATAATGTAAAATAAAGCTTTTTAAATAAATGTATCAGTAATCGATATTACTATTTATTTTACTCCATTATCAATTTTAGGGTTATACAAAAATCTGCGTTATCGACGAGTCGCGCGACTAAAGGAAAATTGATTTACGAAACCGAAATACCAATGCGCGGGAAGCAGGTAAACGAAATTATAATATGCCTAATTACCTACACGGAGGAAAAAGTTGTAATAAAATTTACAATGTTGTCTAGTAATGCAGGGACAGATTGATACAATCCAAAAATTTACCATAGTGTATAATAAAATTTAGAAAACTATATTAATTTTTACTACAATTCTGGCAATATTTACTACAAGTTCAGTAAAATTTATTATACACTATGGTAAAATTTTGGATTGTGTCTGTCTGTCCCGACATTACTAGATAACATTGTAATTTTTACTATAACTTTTTTCTCAGTGTATATATACGGTATTAAATTTCCGAGACAGGGTGTCATATACGTGTCGTTCATAAAAAATGCAAACTCATCAAATTCTTTGCTTATATTAATACCAGTAATAAAAGATATTGAAAGAAGAGGAAATATTAATATTTTAGTAACCGATTGAATAATCAAAGATAAATTACAAACGAATTAATATTGTATGTAAATGGAAATTTATAATTAATTTGATCTATTTTAACCGCCCTATCAAAAAAGCGTAATTTTTTTGGACTGCTGAAGAAATACTTTATTCTTTGATAGACGTTTTTAGGCACGATCATCACTACACGGGATCATCGCAAAATATGTGATGCATCAAAAAATACTAGATTATAGGTTGTAAGAAAAATTTTTGCATATTAGAACTCATTTAAGGCCTTTCCTAAAATGTATGGATATATATAATCATGTATCTAAGATAATTCCGTCAATTTTTGACCCATTTTCCGGATATTTACAGGGTAACTTCGTCATAATGTAATTAGATAATGGTCCTATTTTCAGATATATAACAGGGAAACAATTAAAGTAATGGCATTATTTTTCATTTCTTAGAAACGGTTATGTAGCATTATCTTGAAAAGTATTAATCCTATACATAAAAACTTTATACGGACGAAATGGTCCTCTCAAAATAACAAAACATTTTGCTATTATACACTTCACGTTCAGAATAATATTTTCAAAGATAAATAGAGAAAAACGGTCAAAATAATTAAAAAAGTACAGAAAATCATTTTTTCGCAATAAAACTAAATCTATCGTTTATACAGAAAAATTTTTAATGAACGAAATGTTCGTTTTAAAATAACAAACCTTTTTTCTATTATACACTTAATGTTCAGAACAATATTTTTAAGGTAAACGTAGAAAAACGGTTAAAACCATGAAATAGTACTAAAATTCACGTTTTTTTCATAATAAATCAAAATGTATTATTTGTACACAAAAACTTCACAAGGATGAAACGTTCGTCTCAAAATAACAAAACTTTTTTCTACTTTACACTTTACGTCTAGAACAATATTTTCAAAGATAAAAAAGAAAAACGAACAAAATAACGAAAATAGTACAAAAAATCACATTTCATCACAATAAAATGAAATATATTGCAGTGCGTGTAAATTATGACATGATCCGAAGGCGAAGATGATAAGCACATAATTTAAAGTAATGGTTTTATTACTATCTCGTATGATGTAGATTATATTTTGTATTAGGCCAAAAATCCCAAGCTTTGTGAAAGTTAATAAAAGTTGAATTGTTATTGTGTCATGTATTTTACCCAATACTCACAACCGATGCGAGGGCGAAGCGCGAAAAAACATAGCTTTTTGCATGCCTTAAGGCCGCATGTGGCGAGCTTGTTGTCTGAATATTTATTTAACAATTTATTTAATAATCTATTTAATAATATTTATTTAATAAAAATTTAAAGTTATATTTTTTATTTAAATTTCAACAACCCTATTTAATATCGATTGGTGGAGATATCTAAACTTTCTATAAAATATAAGTGGTCGTCATTGTACAGTAGTACTATAAAAAACTTACCGGCAAAATAACCTAAAATTATCTAAAATTTCTCAAAATATTTTGAACAAATTTTTTAACTAAATGTAATCACTTATTTCCTATAAAATTTTTTGTAATGTTGTTCATTTTTTTCAGTAAAAAATATTATAAACATTGTCGTGAGTAACGGGTATTGTTAAACCTTTTAACCTTTTTTATGAACAATATAAATTGGTATGTATAGTCGTACGATATATTTTAATTCAAACTTATGTTTGTAGATTGTACAAAATATATTATAAACAATGATAATAATCATAATTTTCAGACGATAATTTTCCCATATGGTGCCCAAAAAAAATTTCAACTTTTAAATGTATAAGTTCCATGTGTTATTTGTTATAAAAGTAAATTGAAGTAATTATCTAATTGAAATGTGTCTTAACATTTTCCTCATTAAAGATACATATCGCATATGTCAAACAATAACGCAGTCTTATAAATATAAATCTTGTATTGACTTCGTAATGTCATATGTTTTGGTAAATATTGACTATTTATTAAGGAAATGTATATAGTGTAACAAAAATAATAAATTAAATATTTCTTTAGCAAATTAATTCGATTAAAAAACGCATAACGCAATACTTGCAGCGGTACAATGTATTAGTTTAAGAAGATAACGCTCGAACGAAATAAAAAAGAGACATACGAAAATCAAATTTACGTGTCCAAGAACGGAGTAAAGGTGTATATAATAAGAAGAAAATATTATTAATTTCATAAAACTTTATATATGCGATTATATATATTATGAAACGATAAAATAATAATGTGTTACATCATAATAATTAGAATTAAATTGCACCACAATTAAAAGTTTGATGTAAAACAGTACCATCATATGCAAAATTACAAAAGTCGTAAATCCGTGAAAGCTACTCTAATCGCTTAAAAAGACTGATGCTTCGTTTCATACATACTATATAGATATGTCTATCTAGTACGTTGCGCACGCCTACAGAAATTGATAAGAGTTGCACTCATGCAATTTAGTATAACAACATCCGATGTGTTTATTTGATGATGTATTTAAGCAGCATTTGCCAAAGCAATGAATCAACATTAGTTTGAAGATTAAATCTTTATCGATTGTATTGTGCAAATCAAAATTTATCCAATATTATTTTATGTACTTTTTGCTCAATCGTGAATTTTTTTTAGATTAAAACCGAACGCGTTCAGATGCGGTACGTCGAAAATTTTGCAACCGATTAAAATGTAACACATAATGTAAATGTTAAAAGATAAATAGCACCGTGTTCGCGTGCTTCCACGTCTCACGAAAAATGCGCGGGGAACTAGGTAACCCGAGTTACCGATCTGCTTAACCGCGTGCGCGAGGAGGCTTGGGCTGGCGGATCGCTTTCCTGAACCGTAAGGGCTCGCTACACTGTTCTGAGCTCGTCTCGAGGGAGTTCGGTACCACGAAGTTGAAGTTGTAAACAACCCGCGTAAAAATATAAACTATTGCTAATATGTTGCGGATGCATTAGCAAATGTTATGGCCACTAGATACCAAACATATTGCAGAAATAATGGTTAAAATTTTGGCAATATGTTGCCAAAAAGCATCCGCTTCAATTAACCTAATATTTCGGCAATAGTTCATAAATTTTTATAAATTTTTATTGAATATATATAGGCAAAAGTTACCTGATCGTATAATAATCAATTTTCATTTTTTATATTTTATAATTATTAAAAATTAATTTATAATTAATGAATAATAACAATTTTATATTTGTTACTGCTTTGTTAAAGGTTGTTCGTCTCCTTAATAAATTCTTATTTTTAGAATTGAAAATGCATATTTAGTTTAATTGTATTATAGTTTTATTAACCATAAAATAATAATTAATGTTATTATTAAACATATTTAGTAATTATGGTCTTGGATGGCGTAACGAGCCACACATCATATTTACTGTTGTCCCAAGGAATGTTTTTAACAACCTTCAAATCATTTCTTTCGGTTGCTTTTTCTACCGTAATATGTATGTTAAACGCGCCTTGTCTATCCACACATTCTACATATCGCAAAGGAGTACTCTCCCATTTCCTCCTTCACGGCAAACTATCAGTGGATCCTCCTCTACCTGTATCGAAAATAAAATATATCAAAGTCAAAGAAAATTTAAAACGCTTGTTTAAAATCACAACATTAAGAATACTTACGTCTTCATTTCTTAACTCTCTTTGTCGAGATCTCGATCGAGTTCTTTCTCTTCGTTTTTCCCCCTTGCGATATCGCACAGTTGCTGACGCTGTCTTTCCCGTTCTCCATCACGATCCTCTCTAATTTCTCGTCGTCGCTCTCTTTCTCAAGTTCTCTCGTAATTTATTTATTTTCCTCTTTCTCGCTCTATTTCAAAATTCAATCCGCTTCTTGCTTTGTTTTCGCAATACTCTCCAATCTATCTACGTTACTCTCTCTCTCTCTCTCTCGCGATCTTCTCCAATCTAACTACGTTGCTTTCTTTTGCGATCCTCTCTAAGCTCTCGTCGTCACTCACTTAAAATATATAAACTTATTTTAATGATTTAAATGATTTTACGTGAATAAATATTATTGAATTTGATAGAAAAACTGATTAGAAAAAATTTTGAAAAATAGCTCTATTGTTTTTATAAGGTTGACTTTTTTTAAGAAAAGTCGACGCGAGAAAAAAGAGAAAAAGTACTACCATTACGCGAGACAGAATTAAAAATTATTAAAAATTATGGAAATGTCAGCTATTTTTAGTATGTATGTTGAACATGTCGTTTTTTGGGTTTATATTTAAAACACTCATAAAAACAACATTTTAATTTGAAATGAATCGGTGATGTCTAGTTATCCAGCCTGCATGATTTGAGATGGAACCAGTCTACTACGTCGTTGATTCCGGATGACGCTAAAAGTAAAATAAAAGTACTTTTGTTTTGCATTTCTCGTATGACCTTGATATGACCCTTGTAAGGTCGGGTTAAAAAACTAGAAAATCTCCGTCAT
The DNA here is from genome assembly GCA_026168455.1 of Theocolax elegans. Lineage (NCBI taxonomy): Eukaryota > Metazoa > Arthropoda > Insecta > Hymenoptera > Cerocephalidae > Theocolax > Theocolax elegans. The sequence continues at coordinate 69,828,651 of CM047428.1, read as the reverse complement.
CATGTAAGAAGTAATATCATAAAACAGAGATTGCAGTCAAAAACATGGTTTATGGATGAAAAATGCGTTATGCTTCAAAAGTTCTTGAAAATTGATGCCAAGGTCAAGCTAATCAAAGAGATTAACATCCTTAGAATTTATTGATCTTTCTTAAGCATTACAAATGGTAATATTGCCAGAAAAATCACGTTATTTGCGAAAAAGTACGACTAATCGTTGTTTCAGACATTTGACCTTTATTTTTGACCTTTTCAAGGGCACAAAAACAATTTTTGCATGAGACAATTTTGATGTCAAATTTTCTGCTCTTGCCGAATCTGCACACAAAAATAAGGGTTCCCATTAGAAAAAACCATGTTGAGCTTGAAATGACCTTCAAAATTGATTTTAAGGTCAAAACTAGTGGTACCATTAAATGGCCCCACTGTCCTGATTAACTTTCGTCTGAACCATTTTTTTTGTAGATGTCGTGGTTTAGAAGCAATTTGGGTCCATAGATTAAAATGGGTCACCTTGTATATATATATATATATATGAGTGGTTCTCTGTGACATCGAAGATGAAAAAAATGAATATTGCCATAACTGTGGGAATATGTTTTAGAGGTGTCCAGTAGTTCCCCTGAATTTTTTCAGATTTTTTCGGGACCATTATTTTAAGTTACACAGAGTCAAAGTTGACATTTTAGTACTTTTTTGCATTATACGCCCATTTTCATGAATTTGTAACTCCCCGGGGATGCATTTTTCACTAAAATCATAAATATGACTTTTTTTGTAAAATTTTTTGAACTTTTCATTAAAAATACTTTTAAAGACATAAATGTATGCTGTCACACTCTTGTAAGCCATTTAAACCTTAAATAGTGAAAATCAGCAATTCTGCTCCGGGCTCTGGAAATCTAATACTGTCTAAAACATGTCTTTTTATAGTCAGAAACTGCCTATAAATTTCCAGAGTGGGTCTAAATCATTAAGATCACTTATGGTCAAAATATCTGCGACAAGTGCCCGAAATATTAATAGAAATGTATATTTGTTGTCTTATAATGATGAATCTATTAGCATGATCATTGCAAAAAAATTGATGCACTTAGCTTCGAGTGATAGAAAAGTATCTCCGCTTGTTTAAGTATCCATCTAATCTCCTATGAGCTGCTAAAAATACACATATTATTATACAATAATTTTTAAACATTTATAATGCAGGATTGTTAGTTTACCATCAGTAATAGATCAGGGTACTATCAGGGTAGGTTTCGGAAAAGAGATAGTGTAGCTTTTGTAGTCGAATAGGAGAGCTGAGTTTCGAGTGTATTATTTAGCAGCCAGTGTTATTCAAATATTTGATATGCAAATTAACAGTGATATAATTGATTCCTTCAAAGAATTAATAAGGAAAGGAAAAATTATATTCCAAGATATTGTTATTGGTATTTTGTTGGAATCAATTTAGTAAATTTTCCAACGGATTGGTAAGCAATCAAATGAGTATTGTGGCGTCCGATAGATCTATTAAATTACTTGTTGGTCAAACGTGGTTATTCAGGAGTGATTTTCGATCGTTGGGTTCGTTGGATTTGTTTGTTAATTACGTCGCGTTACGTTGGGTTTTTAGCGCGTTATTAACCTTTACAGGACGGGAATTTTCTGGTGAAAAAAAGCTTCTTTTTTCAATAAAATTAGTGTCTAAAAACATCGGATCACTTTTAACCTTTAGAGGACGAGGATTTGGGTTTACTGTTTTCTCTTACTTTTCTATAGAAATCGAGTTTTTGTGATGTCTCACATCTCAAAACTAACACATGTAAAGGGTCGATCATGGGCATGGCCCATATAGGGGCCATCCCGTCCTCTAAAGGTTAATAAATAATAGTTAGAATATTTTATTCAGAATTAAATATTTTCGGCGTTTCCACCGGGAAACGGTTAAACATTTTAACCAAAAATTTGGTAACGTCGCAAACTACAGTCAGATGTTTATTCAATACTAAAAGACCTTAATGATAATAAATTTCTAAAAAAAAGAATACCATAAAAATGAATTAACTCAAACTAATACGACATTAGCAAAAGCATATGGATTACCAAAAATACACAAAGATAATTTTTTCACTTAGACCAATAATTTTGACAATAGACAGTCCTACACACTATTTAGCAAAAATAATTTAAAACGATCTAAAACAAGCAATACCTGTCCCAAAATCACACAAAAATATTAGTTTTGATATAAAAGAAAAGCTTGAAAAAATATATATACCAACCGGTTATGTTTTGATATCATTAGAGGTTAGTTCTTTGTTCACAAACATCCCAAGTCATGAGGTTCTTAATAGTTTAGATAAACGCTTTATTCATATTCAAAATAAATGTAAAATCCCCTTTCATAATATCCGCAAAAATATAGAACTTTTATTTAATAATGTTTATTTTAGTTTCAATAATGTTATTTACAAACAAATATTCGGATATCTAATGGAATCGCCTATATCACCATTATTTGCGGATTTAGTAATGGATGATCTTGAGACCCACTATTTAACAGAATTAAAAAATAAACACAATCGCAAACCCATTTTTTGAATTTATAAATACAGCAATAAATAAAAGAAAACGCAATATTACAATTAAAAACAATGTTAAACTAGATAAAAAAATCCCAATATGTACCATATCACTACCTTATAATAAAGAGTTTTACAATAAATGAAATAAAATATCAATACTATTCCATTAATTAATCACAAACTTGATACTATTATAAAATTAGGCAAAGACAAAACAGGGATAGTTTACAAGTTATCTTGTATTAAATGCCCGGCGATTTATATTGGAGAAACAAAACGCTGCCTAAAAAATCGTATAAAAGAACATCAGAACAATAAAAATCCAGAAGCCGTTGTTACTGCACATATTTTAGATAATGTAAATCACAATTTTAACTGGGAATATGCAAAAATAATAGATAAAGAATCTTGTTATAAAAAAAGACTCATTTCGGAAATGCTACATATCAATCATCACAATTCGACGATTAACAGAATAGAAGATACTCAACATTTAAACCGCCAATATAGAAATGTTATGAATATGGTAAAGAGACTAATGTACACAAACTATCATGTATAGTTTGTAAACACATCTACTTTGTTTTTGTATAAATACTCATTGATTTCGTATCAAATGTTATTCGACGAAGCTCACTTGGGCTGTAATATTATATTGAATATTAAGGTAAAATTTGATTTCTAATTCACAAGGATTGTAAAATTTGATATAAATGTTTATAATTTTGTTTAATAAATTCAGTACTTGAAGAGGTCGCAAACCTAGCAGACGAAACGTTGTGCACTTAAATAAATAAATTGGATTTATTTATTATTGATCCTCGACAATTGACTATTCACTAATTCAACAATGGAGGTTGAAAATTACAAATTAAAGACTCTTTTTCTCCTATTTTGTCACTTATTGGCACATTTGTTGTCAATAATCATGTTTGTCGGTAAGTCAGGGAGGATAAATATTGATTACGGCTAGTGCTTCACGATATACCAAGATTTATCTTGATATTGTCTAGTGTTGTCTTGAATTTCAAGACAATATCAATACAAGACCATTCGTAATAATATCAAGACAATATCAAGAGTAGGGTAGCAAGATTATTGATCTTGTCAATATTTCTTGTTTACATAGAAAGAATATTATTTCACAATAAAATTGTATTTCAATAAATAATAAATAAATGAGGCAAATTAAATAACTTAAATAATTATAAATATTGTAAATTTTTATTATTTATTCGAACGGTTTAAGTTAGAAAAGGATACAAACTAATAAAAACTAAGTATAAAATCGACTTTTTTTAAGTTATATAGTTACTTCACAAATTTTTGTTTTTAAGGAGCTCTTCATCCATGAATTTGTGCAGGCTAAAGCTCTCATCGCTTGACTCTTTAAAGAAGCTCTTCTATTCCACATAATGATAGAAGCTTGAGAAAATAATTGTTCGACTGCAACTGAAGCCGCGAGAATACTAAGAATGTCTTTTGCCATTTTACCTAGATTAGGATACACCTGCGCATGATTTCTCCACCATTCTAAAATATCTACTTCTTTCGTTCCCGTGGAGTTAGACAATACTCATTAATTTCGCTACGCCAAGAATCTTTTGTTTCGGTTTTACTCAAATAAATCGAATCAAAATCGATACAGTCGTCGTCAAATAGTTGCGCATCGCGATGTTCATTTTTCACGCTGGATTCTATTAGTTTAGAACTTTCATGATAATAATAATTTTTATATAAATCTTCAAATTTATAAACTGTTTGTTTTTTTAATTCTTTACCCCATTCTATTGAATCGAAGCATTCTATTTTATGTCTTGGGACCAATATAAGTGAAACGCAATAAACCCAATTACATTTCGTGTAGTGCTTTAATATTTTGTCACGTCCAGCTTGAAAAGCAAGTAGCAACGTTTCGTAATTTCTATTCCTGTCTAGCTTATTATCTAAACTAAAAACAATTTTTTTAATCTTGTTGTTGGAAATAAGACGTGATAGTCTCTTTCTCTCTCTCTCTCTCTCTCTCTCTCTATCGTTACCAACTGAGTAACGAGGAGTGGGGAGGACCCCGGAGGAAGCGACGCAAGAGGCGGCGCGGTGAGATCGGTTTCTCCCGCTACTGCACTCGAGCCACGGATCCCGACACGGTCGGATGTACCAAGGCCTTCCCCAGTGTACATACGTTTTAATATATATGTATATAGAATAAATTAGTTTATCTTTTATAATATAAACGGTGAGTTTATCATTGAAGCCAAGCCCTTCCTCTCCTGTTTTTAATTCCAACAGGTTATGGGCCCAGCACGCTTCCACTGCGCGCTGGTTTGAGAGGAATAGATTGGCTTTGTTATTTTGTTAGAAGTCCCTTCTTCGCGATCGCGAGTGCTTGTGAGAAAAGTGTGGTGTAAAATTTTTGTTGGTGTTGTGCTAGAAAGAAGCTAGAAAGGGAGATCAGACAGAGCTACGATCACCCAGTCAACCACCACAAAGGAAATTTAGCTAGGAGAAAGAAAGCTAGAGGATCGACCGGGATCAGGTAGAGGAATCTACAGCAGCTAGAAAGAAAGATGGCGAACGAGATAGGAGACCTTCGCAAGTCGGCAAATGCTAGAGGTATGTGACACAGCGAGCGAAAGTGCGGGCTAGTTACATGTTAAATTCAGTTAGTTTGAAATTAAATTCGGTTAGTTTGAAATTAAATTCAGTTATTTTGAAATTAAATTCAGTTAGTTTGAAATTAAATTCAGTTAGTTTGAAATTAAATTCTGTTAGTTTGAGATTAAATTCAATTGAAAATGCTCGATCCAGAGCTATGTTAGTTTGAAGGTAGTTTAAAATTTTGAGCGTTTGCGTGTCGTTCGAGTGCCGGGTTTTCGCAAAAAGTGCACAAAATTGGTTTTGGATTAGACGGTTCCGAGAAATCGGTAGACGCGAGGAAGCCAAGATGGCCGCCGGGCCTGAGCGGGAACGCCGGGTTTGCGCGGGAGCGCCAGGGAAGCGCGCCGTTTCTCGCCGTGTTGCTCGACCGCGCGGAGTGGGGGAAACTCGCTACTGGAGAGCATGCTCGTTCGACCGGCGCGCGCGAACTATCGATCGATCGACATTCACACCGCTTGATATTTGCAGTTGATACGTGGCGCGACCGAGTGAAATGGACGCGCATGAAATTAGTTAGAACTAATAATGCACATGCGAGACCCGCACATCGTTTGATACGGATAAATGCTTCGAAATTGAAAGTTTGACAATGCGCATTACTAGAAAGTCAATAAATGACTATACAAGCTAGACATACTGTACAGTTTCGAAAATTAGAATCAAGTTTGAAAATATATTGAAGTTAGATATATGAAATGATTGAATATTTTAAGTTGGATTTAACATGGTTTTGATGTATAGACCAACGGACCTTGAAGCTGTTCTTGCTCACGCAAGACTTAGAGCTTCAATTGGCGGAGAACCACCCGGACGAAACATATGTCTTCGACATCCAGGAGGAAGGGTTGGTCTTCACCATGTCTGGCGGAAAACGTTATACAGTTGGTAAACATGAATTTTTAAGCTAGAGTGGTAAGAGTAATTAGATAGTAGTTAGATACGAAATTAAAAATCATATATATATGTAGGTATTATACCTTGAAGCATGCAAAAATCTCAGATTAAAGCTGGCTCATGGATTTTCTGTATAATGTGTTCTTATGCAGTCTGTTCATGATATTAAGTGAATGTGGAAAATCTGTGTGTTCCAGTGCTTCTGCATTCGCTTGTTGTTCATGTTTGGCTTGTGTTCGGTCAAATTTTGGACAACTATCTAAATTTCCCATTGTATTTTTACAGGACGAGAGCAATTGAGTGACGAGATCATTCGTGTCGTCAGTGAAGAGTTAGAAAGGAAACGGCTGCTGCTAGAGGCGAGTGACGCCAACCAATCTCCTCTGAGCCAGCAGGAGGATGATCTGGAGCTAGAAAGGGAAGGGAAAAATGATCCTGACCCACAGCTAGATTTTGAGCTAGAAAAGGAACCTGAGCTCGAGTCTGGGGATAAGCTAGATAAGTTAGAAACGAAAATGAAAGGTAACTCAACCCCAATGATAAAACGAATAGACTCGTGCGTTTATAATCTGAGTAGGTTCAAGAAAGAGAGAAGTCTCCTTGAGAATTTGCAGTTAGAATGTTACACAGCCGATAAGGGAGATTTAGTTAATAAAATTGGAATAAATAAAGATTGTAATTTTTCAGATTTGACCGGAATGCTAGAAAAATTAACAGCTAGAGTGGCGTCGCTGGAAGATAGAGTCCCGACTCTATATGAACTTGGTTTGAAGGACCAAAAGATATACCACGGCGACATAGTGACTAGGATAAGTCACATATATGATAGAATTGGTACGCTAGAAGGAAAATGGGCAAAATGGGAGGAATTTGAAGAAATCGAACCAACTAGAGAAAAGGTAGACAAATTATTAGTTTCTGAAACAGTTAGATACGAAATTAAAAATCATATATATATGTAGGTATTATACCTTGAAGCATGCAAAAATCTCAGATTAAAGCTGGCTCATGGATTTTCTGTATAATGTGTTCTTATGCAGTCTGTTCATGATATTAAGTGAATGTGGAAAATCTGTGTGTTCCAGTGCTTCTGCATTCGCTTGTTGTTCATGTTTGGCTTGTGTTCAATGTGGAAAAATGATCCTGACCCACAGCTAGATTTTGAGCTAGAAAGGAACCTGAGCTCGAGTCTGGGGATAAGCTAGATAAGTTAGAAACGAAAATGAAGGTAACTCAACCCCAATGATAAAACGAATAGACTCGTGCGTTATAATCTGAGTAGGTTCAAGAAAGAGAGAAGTCTCCTTGAGAATTTGCAGTTAGAATGTTACACAGCGATAAGGGAGATTTAGTTAATAAAATTGGAATAAATAAAGATTGTAATTTTTCAGATTTGACCGGAATGCTAGAAAAATTAACAGCTAGAGTGGCGTCGCTGGAAGATAGAGTCCCGACTCTATATGAACTTGGTTTGAAGGACCAAAAGATATACCACGGCGACATAGTGACTAGGATAAGTCACATATATGATAGAATTGGTACGCTAGAAGGAAAATGGGCAAAATGGGAGGAATTTGAAGAAATCGAACCAACTAGAGAAAAGGTAGACAAATTATTAGTTTTCTGAAACAGTTAGAAAAGAATTTGGCAAACTAATTAGAAATAATATGCTAGAAAATAGATCAAGTAACTTAAAAGAAAAGATTCAGATCGAAATTGTAAATAAAGATACGACAATTAGGCGCGAGTACAAATTAACAAATGGTTCAAGTTTAGAACAGTTCTTGGACTATCTGACGTCCGAACTGCGCGTTTGTGATTTGCTTTACCTTATAGATCCTCGACAAAAAGCTAGAGACGGGATAGATGACAATACGTTGGAAAAAGAAAAGTTCAAAGTTAGAGACATAATTATAAACAGAATCGACCAATCGTATCATTCAAAACTCGCGCACATTCATAACCCAGTTGAATTGTTAGATAAAATTAAAGTCTTAAAGCTAGTGAATCCAATGTGACATCCGGGTATTTGAGAAAACAATTGCATAATTTAAGATATCAACCTAATAAAGAAACTGCTTCGGTATTTTGGGATAAGTTCGACAAAATAGTTAGACAGTACAATAATTTGACAAATGTACCAAATTTAACGGAAACGGAAATTAGAGATGCATTTTACGATGCAATAGTAATAAACGTACCCAAAGTTAGAGATGCTGAATTTTTCAATAAAAATACGCATCAGCGACCCCTTTCGGTCGAACAATTAAAAACCTATATTGTTGAACAGGAAGCAGCTAGAGGAGAAAGTTCGAAATCGGCAACTGCTCAACATGCTACGAGCAGTCAAAAGGAGGCATGCTACGTGTGTGTCAATAAAGGACATGCAGCTAGAGATTGCACGAGAGACGGCAGAATGTGCTACAGATGTCGTCGATACGAAGGACACGTTAGCACGACCTGCCCATACTCGGACACACAGCTAGAAGAGATGGGAATCCAAGCTAGACCAAGGTATGTTAGACAGTTATGTACTAAACGAGGGTTAATTCGAGGAGCTAGATTTTTAACGAATAAAAGACAAAGCCCCGGACTCGAACAAATAACAAAGAAACGACCTAGATTAGATTTGGCTAGAGGTCAGGATAAAGGGAATGCTAGAATCAACCGTGGGTTAACGAGAGGCAGAGGAAAAGCTACAGAAAGAGCACCAGTAAACAAAAATCAAAGTAATCCCGGCAAGTTGCAAACTTTTAACAACTAATAGTAGTTTGCATTATTCGACTCCTGAAGAGAACGAGATTCCACAAAATAATATATTAGTTAAATTCCTGGCCGATTCCGGTGCCACAGAATATATGTCAAATACAAAATTGATTTTTAAGAAGCTAGATAATAATAAAAAGATTGATATTAAATGTGCTAACAAAAATGATTACGCGATAATAAAATCGGAGGGAGTAGGTCAAGTTAGTGGTATAACCTCACAAGATAGAACGCTAGAGTTAGAAAATGTGATTTGCGCCGAACAGCTATCCGAAAATCTTCTTTCTTTGAGGAAACTTGTCGATCAGGGTCTAAGCATATATCTAGATAACGAAAAGATCAACGTATTTGATCCATTTACAAAAGAGTCGTTCATTACAGGAATTTATGAAAAACCATATTGGATAATTGAGTTAGAAATAGATAGATCGAAAATTAAGAAATTAAACAAGCCAGAAAATGATAGTAAAGTCATCGCTTACATAACAACGAGAAGCCAAGGCAGAAAAAGAAAGCTAGAAAAGGAAAATGCCAATGTTGACGATGAGGAAAGCGGAAGAGTAAATATGCTAGACATAGATCGTGAAACTCCTCAGTCACAGTCTTCAAACTTTGAGAATACTATATACGATAGAAAGATCAGCCAAATAGATAATCTATTAACTGACGAAACAACAAAGTTAGATTGTAGTTTAGATACAATTTCAGAAAACAAAGCTATTTTATGGCATATTAGACTTGGTCACGCATCGCTAGAATATCTAAAATCATTTCAGAAACGGTTTCCGAATCAGAAAGATTTAAGTAATGTAAAGTTCGATAAATCAATACAAGATTGTGAAGTTTGTATCGTCTCGAAGTTTAATAAATTGCCATTTAATAGTCAAAGACAAAGAGCAACCAGACCGTTACAAATTATACATGCTGATACAATGGGTCCAATCAGTCCAGCTACTCATCCACAGGGATATCGGTTCATATCCGTATTTATTGATGATTATGCTAGATTAGCGATGGCATATGCGATGAAAAATAAAAGTGAGACAGGAAATTGCTTAGAATTATTTGTTAGAAGCGCTAGAAATATCTTGGGCTCGGATGAAAAAGTATGTTATCTTAGGTGCGATCAAGGAACAGAATTTACCGGTGGATATACGCTAGAAATATTAAATAAATTAGGAGCTGAACTGCAATTAGCCCCTCCGGATACACCTGAACATAATGGTGTTGCGGAAAGATTCAACCAGACGATTCAAAAGAAAGTTAGAACTTTAATTTACGATACGCGATTGCCCGAAAATATGTGGGATCTTGCTTTAGGCACGGCGGTATACGTGTATAATAGAACGCCGCACAAATCGAACAATATGGAAATACCACTAGAAAAATTCTGCCCCAATTACAAGATAGATAGAAAGATTTAAAAGATTTGGTTCAATAGCTTATATGAAAATACAAAGAAAGGTTGGAACGAAGTTCGATCAGCTAGGAAAACGAGTAGTTATGATAGGATATACTAATACGGGATATTTACTTTTGAAACCGGAAGAAGGTAAATTCTACGAAACAACAAAGTTAGATTGTAGTTTAGATACAATTTCAGAAAACAAAGCTATTTTATGGCATATTAGACTTGGTCACGCATCGCTAGAATATCTAAAATCATTTCAGAAACGGTTTCCGAATCAGAAAGATTTAAGTAATGTAAAGTTCGATAAATCAATACAAGATTGTGAAGTTTGTATCGTCTCGAAGTTTAATAAATTGCCATTTAATAGTCAAAGACAAAGAGCAACCAGACCGTTACAAATTATACATGCTGATACAATGGGTCCAATCAGTCCAGCTACTCATCCACAGGGATATCGGTTCATATCCGTATTTATTGATGATTATGCTAGATTAGCGATGGCATATGCGATGAAAAATAAAAGTGAGACAGGAAATTGCTTAGAATTATTTGTTAGAAGCGCTAGAAATATCTTGGGCTCGGATGAAAAAGTATGTTATCTTAGGTGCGATCAAGGAACAGAATTTACCGGTGGATATACGCTAGAAATATTAAATAAATTAGGAGCTGAACTGCAATTAGCCCCTCCGGATACACCTGAACATAATGGTGTTGCGGAAAGATTTAACCAGACGATTCAAAAGAAAGTTAGAACTTTAATTTACGATACGCGATTGCCCGAAAATATGTGGGATCTTGCTTTAGGCACGGCGGTATACGTGTATAATAGAACGCCGCACAAATCGAACAATATGGAAATACCACTAGAAAAATTCTGCCCCAATTACAAGATAGATGTAGAAAGATTTAAAAGATTTGGTTCAATAGCTTATATGAAAATACAAAGAAAGGTTGGAACGAAGTTCGATCAGCTAGGAAAACGAGTAGTTATGATAGGATATACTAATACGGGATATTTACTTTTGAAACCGGAAGAAGGTAAATTCTATGAAAGTAGAGATGTTAGATTTTGTGAAAAACTGGTATTCGGAGATAAGTACAACAAAGCTAGTATTAAAGACTGGGCTAAATCGGCAGAGGAAATAAATAAAGAAAGTTGGTTTTTAGAATTTGAAAAGGAAAAAGAAATTTTAGAAACGGAGGGAGTAAAACGCAAAAGAGGTCGTCCTAGGAAAATTGTCGAAACTATAAATCTAGAAGGAGAGTTAGAAACGGTTAAAGCAACCGAAACAACGCAACAGATAGAATCAAATATCAATATGTTAGAATTAGAAAATTGTCAATCTCTATTAGCTATCATAAGAAAAGAGCCAACTTCGTATAAAGAAGCTATGTCAGCAAACGATAAGTTAGAATGGAAAAGGGCAATTGATAGTGAGCTAGAATCGATGAAAAATAATAATGTTTGGACTTTAGTAGATCGACCAAAGTATTCGATAGATGGAAGCAAAGCAAATATAATTGACTCTAAATGGGTTCTAAAAAGGAAAATGCTAGAAGGGAATGAATGTAAATATAAAGCTAGATTAGTTATTCGCGGATTTAAGGATAAGAATAATTATGATCTAAACGAGACATATGCACCTGTTTCTTTGTAACAGCTGTTTAAAGATTCGCTTTCATTTTGTCAAATTCACAAATAATTTTGTCCTTCATTGCATTTCTTCTTGGCATTGTTACATTTTGATTTAAGCAGGCAAAAAAAGGTTGCGTGGTCTCATCATCAAAAAAATTCAAGGGTAAATTTTTGTACGACAACCACGTAGAAATCGTTCTGTCCCAATTAATTTCCGATTTTTTCTGTAAAAAAATGATTTCTCAATCAAAACTATATTCTCGCATGAAAAAGTTAAAAAAAACTACTTCTACGCACAACTTATCATAACTAGGATAAGGAAATCCAGAAAAACCTATCCAGTCTATTACAATTCAAATTACAATAATAATATATTTTATTTATTTCATTTATCATTTTAAACCCATTGCTGCTCTGAATTCCATAAATTTGACATCAGGTAATGGCTTCGTCAAGACATCAGCAATTTCGTTACCTGTTAGCATGTAATCAAGTTTAATTATATTCTTTTCTATTTGTTCTCTTGAAGAATGATATTTTATATCAATATGTTTCGATCTTTTGTGATTGCTAGGATTATTTGCTATACTAATGCAACCATTATTATCTTCAAATATAATAATTGGTTTTGTTATATTGATGCTTATAGTTGCAGCCAAGGATTTTATCCACAATGCCTCTCTTACAGCTTCAAAGAGAGCCATATACTCAGCTTCGGTCGATGAAGCTGCAACAGATGCTTGTTTCTTTGTATTCCAACAGATTGTGCAAGATTCAAATAATTTAAACAGGTATCCTGTTGTACTTTTTCTATCATTTACATTATTACCATTCCAATCGGAATCAACGTATCCATACAAGAATTCATTATAATCATGTTTTGTATAGTTTAATTTTATATTTACTGAACCCTTTAAGTATCTCAATATTCTTTTCAGATTTGTCCATAATTCTTTATTATTTTTATTTGTGAATCTACTTAAAATGTTTACAGCTGTACTTAGATCAGGTCTTGTACAAACCATTATATATATTAAGCAACCAATTAGATTACGGCAAGGGGCTTCATATTTTTCATTAGAATTCAAAGCTAAGTACTCAATTTTGCTTGGAAGTGGCGTGCTTACGGTTTCACAATCATTCATGTTAAATTTTTCTAAAACAGTTTTTATATAAGCACTTTGATTTAATGATATTGTAATTTCATTTCTTTCAATTTTAATTCCGAGAAATAGCTTAATTTCTTTTAAATCAGTCATGCAAAATTTATTCATAAGATACTGTTTAAAATCATCCATTACTTTAATATCAGCAGTAGCAATCACAAGATCATCCACATACAAAACAACATATATATTTTTAGATATATCTCCTTTATCAAGAATATATATGCAACGATCAACTGATGAATTTCGAAAGCCTTTATCAATTAGTACTTTTTCAAAAACTTCAAACCAACATCTTGCGGCTTGTTTTAAACCATGTAAAGCTTCGTTTAATTTACAAACATGATTTCCATTATTTTTAACTCTTTCAGGTACTTTCATATAAATTTCTTCTTTTAATGTACCATTTAGAAATGCAGTTTTAACGTCCATATGGTGAATTAATAAGTTAAACTGATTTGAAAAAGCAATTATAAATCTAAAACTTGAAATTCTGGCAACGGGAGCAAACGTTTCATTATAATCAATTTGATATTTTTGACTGAACCCGCGAGTTTCATAATTTTAATTTATTGACTCATTCTCAACGTCTTGAGAACTGTCTAAATCTCTAATGATCGGTCTAGAATTTAAAAAATTTATTTCATCAAAAATTACATCACGAACTATAACAAATTAGCTACCATTTATATCCCAAACTTTATAACCGTTCGGTTGATAGCCAACAAATATGCCTTTCCACGATTTTTCGTCAAATTTTGTTTTTCTAATTTTATTATGGATATAAACCGTAGAACCAAAAATCTTTAAATATTTTAATTGTGGCATTTTGCTATGCCACATTTCGTATGGTATTTTATCGCATTTTAAGGTTTTACTAGGTGATAAATTAATTAAATAAGTAGCAGTAAGAACTGCTTCACCCCAAAAAATCTTTTCTAATCCAGCTCCGCTGATCATTGTGCGGGCCTTTTCAGTTACAGTTCTAACCATACGTTCAGAAACTCCATTTAATTGTGCAGTTCTGGGAACTGTTAAATGATAACTTATACCCTTTTCCATTGTCACAATATAAATTGAGTACTTTTAAATTAAAATGATTTTCACTTTTTGTTATAAAATCTTTGAATACTGAAAATACGTCAGATTTATATGTAATTAAATATGTGACACAATAATGCGTAAATTCATCAATAAATAAAACAAAATAATTTTTGTGATCGAGATTAGAAGGAGTGATTGGCCCACAAACATCTGAGTGAACTATAAACAATGGTCGCTTTATGTAATCTTTATTTTTAAAATTTTGAAATGGTAATCTTGCTTGTTTACCGTTAATACAAGGTTCACATAGATTTTCAGTAGGAAATACTTATTCAATCGAATTCACATCATCAACCATTTGTTTATTTCTCATTTCTATAAATTTGGCTTTACTTATATGGCATATAGTCGTTTATGCCACAATGGATAATTATTTTTATTAATATTAAATACTTGAAAATGCTTGCTTTTAATTCTCTTTTGATTAAAAATATTAATTTTGAATTTTATGGCTACTAAATTATTAAAGGGCTTACCCGCCATCAAAGTTACACCATTTTTACTTATCTTTGTAATTCCATCGTCATCGAAGATTATCTTCAACCCAGCTCGTTGCATTTTTCGAACTGACAGTAGATTTTGTGGCAATTCAGGACAGTAAAGAACATCATCCAAAGCATCGTGAATTCCCATGTTAGTTGTTATATTTATTTTTCCTCTCTTCGTAGATGTTATAAAATTATCACTTTTGGCTATAGAAAGTTTAATTGGTGGATTTAATTCAACACACTCCGAAAATAAATCTATGCGATTTGTAAGATGGTCAGATGCTCCAGAGTCCAAGAGGAAAGTAGATTTGTTTTCGTTCAATTCTTCGTTTGCAACCATGAAAACGAAACCATCGGTATTATCAAGTGTTGATGTATTTTTGTTACACTGAACTGTTTGCATAGCATGCTGGTTCACTCCACCTTGATACTGAGATTTTTTAAATGAAAAACAATCCCTCTTAATGTGTCCTAATTTCTTGCAGTATTTGCATGTAATATTCGATGTTTTATTAAGTTTAAAAAATGGTTTATTTTTGTTTCTATTTATATTTCTTGAATGCTTAGAAATATTAAATTTTTTATTTTAATAATGTTTTTTTTTCATTTCTGATCACTTGAAGCACTTTTGCACTTGTATCTTTGCTGTCACTTTTTAATTTAACTTCGTGGTCCAATAGTTTTGTTTTTACAAAAGCTAAAGTTAAATTATCTTCCGACAATGTCTCTATTGCAGTTATAACACCATCATAGGATTGAGGGAGTGTTAACAATAGATGAGAGACTTTATCAGTTTCTTCAAGTCTCGCGCCTGCTGCAAATAATTCAGTTATGAGGACATCAAATGTAGTAAAATGCTTTACTAATGATATATCTCCTTGCAGTCTCATTTCTAGAAGGTTCTTGCGAAGGGCTAACTGAGTAGCTAAACTTTTTCTTTCATATACTGCATCTAGATTTTTAAAAATTTCCTTAGCTGTGTTTCCTGAGTTTGCAAAACCTAAGAAGGAATCTGATAAATATTCCACTATTGCAGATTTTGCAATTCTTTCTGCTTTTGTCCATTCATCTGTCACATCTGCGGGAATCGGTTGATCGATTACTTTAATCACGTCTAATTCACTTAAGAAAGCACGAACTCGTAATTTCCACACACTGTAACGATCACCGTCAAAAGGTTTTATATTTCTTCTCGTTTTAATGATTCTTCTCGTTCCATTTTTGAGCACGTACGCGATACGAACAGAAGAAAATAAAACACGCCTGAATTATGCACTTGAAATACACTAATTTGTCTTAAATAAATGTTCACGGTTATTAACTTTACGCCGCGTTGCCTGGGCCCATAACCTATTGGAAATGGGGCTTGAAATAACAAAACACACAGCTTGTTTAATCGAGATGTTAACTTTATTTCTAACGTAGCCTGAGGAAGGAAAACGTCATGACCGAACGACTGTCTGATTATAACTAACCAAAAAGGTTTACACATTCGCAAAGGTGTCGCTTGAGGGACGCATAGCTTTAAAACAGTATACCCTCTCTTTTCTGTACGGATGCACATTTTGTACATGTGCATTATTAATTACTCTAGGTAAAAACCCAGACCGGGTTGTCTCCAAGTCTACGTGTTTCCCAAGTGTCATAAAAGTTAATTTATAGCTATAGTAGTATGTACAAATAGAGAATAAGCATCGATACATTTTTGAATGTAAATGAGAGATTCCACAGAACTTTTGACTTTAAGGTCAAAAGAAAATTGAAAATTTATTTTAAAGGCACATCTTTGAAACTTATCGAACAATTTCTAAATAACAGTAGTAGCATAAAAAATATGGGGCCCCTCATTTTTTTAAAAAATTTTTTCGTAAAAAATCAAAAACAATTATTTTAATGTAAAACATACTACTTTTCATCACAAAATAAAATTTTACATTTTTCTTTCAAATTTAAGGTAAAATGTTAAAAAATTTGATAAAATATGTAGCACAATATGTGTTGGAAAGAAAAATTTTGTAACACAAAAATATCATTATAATAAAATTTTATTGTAAGCAATTAATAATTTTTCAAACAAAAGAAATGTAACAAAATATATAATATATACAAACATTGTAACTAATACAAAGATTTTTTGAATTATAATTCCTACCTTTAATTTAAGTTCCATTAATGTGTGTGTATTTGTGTTTAAGTATTATAATTACAAATATTTACTATAAGATGATTAAATACCTTATTTTCTCGGAAAGTAAGAATTTCATTTTGTTACATTTTTCGTAAGTTCGTTTCAGGCAAACAAAGAAGATTTTTATGTAAAGTATTTTAAAACATGTTTTTTAAAAGGTTAATAAAAAAGAGCAATTACTTTTATAACCATTGATAACATACTATCGATGTGCTGACGAAAAGTACGATTTTTTTCAATGGGGGGCGCATACGTGTACCCAACTTTGCGAGGGTACAATTTTTTTTTAAGTAGCACACTTACAAACCAAACGCGATTTTATTTATCTGCTCAATAAGTGTCATTTTCCATGAAGAAAATTTATGAGAATAATTTATTTTTTTTTAAGAGCTAAAAGTAAAATAAATTAGTTTTTTTTAAATAGTGGTTACGGATATTCATAAAATAAATTAATCTATGTAGGTTGAAGCACACCTCTAAAACTTTTACATTATATTCTGTGATATGTGAAGATTATATAAAAAATTATCCAAACCATATTTAATAAAAGTTTTTTTTTTATAAACCTAATAAAGCAAAAAAGTAGAGTGAGTAACACAAAGAATTAATTAAAATGCGATAAATTATAATTTTTTTTATGTAATATATTATATATTATTAATATAATAAATAACGGTTACTATACTTTGTGACTTTTTTCTACAAGGAATGATTTTTTAATATGATGAAAATCATCAAATAGCATTGAAAAGTGAAAGTAACAAGAAAGTCAAAAGTTCTGTGGTATCTCTCAAATATGTATATATGTAAATGTATAATTTAATCTTAAATATCCAACAGATACAATAGTTTCTTAAAATATCGTATTGTCTTGCTCTCGTGAAGCACTAATTACGGCACTCCGTTTATTATATTGTTAAATTATTATACATTATAATTTACATATTAAATAAAAGGAGGACTCGTGCAAGAGTCGTATCTCTCCGTACTGGTGCGTAGATTGGGAAATTGGAAAGAGTTAGTTTATTTATCCTTATTGTTTAATGTCTAGTATTTTTCAATATAATTAATAAATTCTTTTTTTAGGATAAGTTGATATTACTTAAAGAGATAAAAATATCGAAAGAAGAAATTCTTCATCTTAAACATAATAAAGGATAATCATCCTACCTAAGTATGTACAGTAGCATATAGATAAAAATAGGTAATCTATTAAATTTTGTTGATAGTTTCTGAACTTGTTATTTTTAAGCAAACCCAATAAGTCCCCACTATTTCAGATGGAATTGCCGATATAATATGTACATATTTATATTTTAATGTTTTTGTTTCAGATTTATCATGGAATATTTGATTCATTATTTTAATTTCCCTTTTTTACTATTTTAATATTATAATTTTTGTAATTTTTATAGGACATAAATGTAAGATTTCTAACTTAACTACAAATTGTAGTTGTTTTAATAGTGTAGTTTTTTGTGAGTTTTTTTCAGTGTAGGTAAGAAAGAAAAAATGAAGTACGATAGATGTAAAAGGAAAAGAAGTTGTACATAAAAAATTAAGAAAATAAATAAATTGTATTTGATCAAACTTTAGCATTTTTCTTCACCATGAGAAAAATTTAGTTTATTTACATATTTTTTACTTAAGAACGTTCTCTAATAAGGTAGAAGATTAGTATAGGCATTTCTAAGCACTTTACATTAGCTACTTTTTAAAATAATTCGGTTGTGTCCGATTTCGTCCAGGTGCAACCGAATACTTTTATTATCGCATATACCTACACAAAAATGCGCGTTCGCATTTTACTTGTAC
This sequence comes from Theocolax elegans, assembly GCA_026168455.1. NCBI lineage: Eukaryota > Metazoa > Arthropoda > Insecta > Hymenoptera > Cerocephalidae > Theocolax > Theocolax elegans. The sequence goes on along the minus strand of CM047428.1, from coordinate 69,809,956 downwards.
ATGTACCTTAACTTTTTTTCTATAACCAAGACGTAAATGCGTGAACAAAAAAGGAACCTTTTTTAGATTAATTTTGAGCGGTTTCATAAATATGTCAAATAGAGCTTATTAATAAATCACGGTAAACCTAAATTGTATGAATATTTCTTGATAAAAATTACCAGATTTTTACCTTGAATTTATAGTGAATTTTGTCATGAAATTTGGTTTAATGTTAATTTTTTGGTAATTTTTGCAATCAATTTTCTATACGTTGTTTGATATATGATTTAAAGTTATTAAGAGATGACAGGTGATTCTGTTATTTTTCAAAACTTATAAATTGTTCTATAAATTATTCTATTTGTTCTACAAATCAGCAACAGTGGGCGTTATAGGGATAAATAATTATCGTAATCACTCGATATTGTAATTTGTTAGTTACTATCGGATTTATTCTCACTGTATTTTTTATAATTAGTCGAGTATTAGTATTCGGAATAAAAAATATATATAATAATATTATTGTATAAAGTATATAGATCTTCGATTCTTCAGTAGAAATAGCAGTGAACTTTGATCGGATAACATTTTTTCTTTCTTAATTTTTTTTCGTAAAATCTTGTTAATGAATGTGCCCTATATACATTAACACAAATAGACACAGAGAAACATTTAATCAGCACTATGAAAAAAACAAAGTAGTTCACGTTTCCTGTTTCAAATCTATTTAATTATAGCCATCTAATTAGAATCAAGTGCTAAATGCAGTTTTTGATTAGATACTAATTTTTTTACAATCGCAAACTAGGATTATCGAAAATGGTTAATCTTGTGTTGACTAGTAAAACTTAAACAGATGATAGTAATATCAACCTTGTAGAAATTTTATATCGTATATATTTTTATGTTAATTAGATTTATACAAAATACTTTCTTAATTTCGACCAGTGAATAGTCACTTTACAATAGTTAGAATCCGATTACTGCGAAAAAATGTGCATTGATACTGTCAAAAAATTGAATAGTCACAAACGCTTACTAAAATAATTTATATTAACTTTTTTAAAATTATAATATTTGTTTTTTTGTAAAAAAGTAAATGTAGAAAATGAAATATTTACTTTCAAAAGAAGTGAATATCCACCTTTTGCAAAGTGTTTCGTACTGTATCAGTAAAATTTATCACAACATTGTTTCCTATATCCATCTTTTGTATTTTGAATCATAGTAAAGTAATTTAAACAAAAAGTTGTGTGGTTATATGGACATATTTCTATTATTACCCGTGACTTTAATATCAATTATCTTTTTATTTTATTAAATCGTTATATTTCAAAATTTAATATTTGCACTGCGCAATACGATAAGTACTACGTGTATGTAATTGAATGTGCGTGTATTTAAAGCTTATCCATTACGATGATATAATAATGCTTACGATTATTATACTTTACAACTATTTACAACTTTTACAACTATAAATAAAGTAGTTTCGCATTTGATGAAATAACAACAATGAATAATCACATCATTAAATGAAAAGTTCTTATCATAATGCAATGAAGAAAGAAAAATATAGTCTATGGGAGATATATTCACGATTTGATAAGAGAAACGTCGTCAAACGATCAAATTTTATTTAGCTAAATTAACGAAAATTTAACGAA